>BSBK01000699.1:1535000-1655065 GCA_027943335.1 Chamaecyparis obtusa
TTTAACAAGTGGAGAGAAAAACTAAACATGCTAAAAAATAATTTATGCTGCAAGTAAATGAAGCAATTTAAACTATTCATAATCTAAAAATTTTAGAAATCATCATAAAATCAAACTGAGCCATAAGAATGCCATATACACCAAATAGATAATGAATTCCTCACAACTATTCAACTCCTTGAATAATGTAACCTAATGTGCCAAAACTCTCTTTTACTTTCAATTGCATATTGAAAAAGGAAAAGTAAGATATTGTGACATATGTTGTGAAAAACTAGGCATCATAAAATAGATCTCTGGCACAAAAGGTTATATTCATCAAGAAACAAATAAATTTCCTACTGAGAATAAACATATTGACAAACATAGTCTACACCATATAGCCTACATATATTATTGAATTAGTCAATGTTTTAATATATCAAAAATAATTGAATACAAATAGCTATAGCATGCCTTTCTTAAAGTCTTGCAATTTTTTGAAATCTTTGTTCAATGATGTTATCATAATTAGTTCATTAACATTTTCACATTAGAACTTTCCACAATATAGATCATGAACAATTCTATCGAGGAATACACAGAAGAAAACTAGTCAACATGCTTGCAAATGCCATACCAAACATGTTAGCAGATATAATTCATATTGCCTATTTCTTGTTTATGATAAGTCTTTGCACTTGATTTTTTACAATAAAACATAAAAAATGCTTGTTGTATATTGCCTACTCATTTAATTATTTTATGCCATGTTTAAACTTTGATTGTTTTACATCAAAGAAAAAATCATAACAAAAGTTTTTTTTTAAATATGTTTTTATTTATTTCCCTGGGTTACACCCAAAAAAAGGTCATATGCTTTATTTTTTTCTAACACATATTATAACATGTGGGCAGGTGCAAACCAAAAAATAAAAAAAAATACAACGCCATTGCACAAACTAGACATCTAATTTGATATCTTCTACTACACGTTTGCTCTCTTCTTCTCTTATTTTGTTAAGAGCCTATGCTATGCATTTACAATTTTAATATAAAATAATATTATGTTTAGACTCGTCAATGATCACAAACAATTCTATGTCATTGTATTGACACATTGCTATGACAAAAGAAGACTTGACATAAAAAAAAATACCTTAGGATCAAAATCCGTACTAACATGTACATCTTTCTTTATTCACTTTTTCATTGTTATCATAACTTACATATTGTAATTCATTTTTGTCGTGTCTTATTCAATTCATTTTTTTATGATATTCCATGCTATTGTCTCTACTTAGCTTCTAGCCATCAAGATGATGTATCTGGAAATGTGAGTTGTACCACCAAAAATCAAGATGAAAAAGGGCAAGTGTTTGTCATAGATGTTTGAAATTGTTTCTATTCATTTTCTCGAAAAAATCACTTGCCTTTGTTACAAGAAGTATATGTCTAATGTGTCTCAAAATAGATCCAAATTAGAACAATCACATGCATCCTCCATATTAGAAATATGTACATCCTAATCTGTAACTTATTTTGAAGGATATGTGCTAGCCATCTATGGCCCTACCTTTGGTAAAAATATTACAGGATAGTAAAAAGTACCAATTGTCCACATTGACCTTGTCGACGTCATTGTTCAAATGACCATAACAAAAAACTTGAATAATAGACTAATCGAAATAATGCTTCCCCAATTAACACTTGGAAAAGGAATTCATATAGCCAACTTCATTGTAAAAAAATCTCAATATGAACATGGGGATGTTGATTATTGTCTCCAATTCATGTCACAAACCATAATAAAAATTATTGGCATAGTTTGTAAATAATGTAGACTTACACCGAACACAACAATATCCCAATTAGTCAACTTAGCCAATCTACATTTATTTGGTACAGTAGGCATTCTTGTAGAAATTCACAATCAAAGTCCAACCCAGTTTCAACTCCATGTAAAAGATGGAGAGTCGCTATGTAACACACCCACTATAAGTAATACATACAATTATAAGAATTTTTTTTACAATTAATGCATTGAATATTTCATGTTCATAGATGATTAATATTCTCATTTATTTTTTAGGTTATAGTCTCAAACAATCATTCCAATGCATATACGGGCCTTGAGCAAATTTTTGCTTCAACAAACACATCCCTAATCTTGTTAAAAAATGTTGCCCGTAGTGGGCCAAGAGGAACATACACAATAAAATCAACATTGTATGCATATTTTGATGAGATGAATGATAATTGTACAAAATAAACTCCTCAAAAAATTGTATTGTCTAATATATAGGTGAATATAAAAACTTCCCTTTTTGCATACATCCTAGTTTAAACAATATGCTTTAACATTTTTTCTTTTTTTCTTCCCGATTGTAAGTCATTGGCTTATTAAAAGCCAAAAATGTCCACTTTTCACCATACTAGCCCCTATGTGTGAAATACTACAACATATTGTCTTTGACAAATACGTCTTCTAACAACACTAGTCATTGCACAACATGTGCAACCAAAACAACTTTTACATGCCAACCAAATTTGCAATGCATTATCAATACTACAAATAGCACAATTCATTGCAACCTCTTATAACAGAACTTTCAAGAGCTTACAAACATATCATTTTAAAACTACACAAAATACATGATCATGCTTGTATATGCCTTGTATAAATTCCAAATACAAGGGACTTTCATAATTGCAATGAATAACTCTATCATTGATATTGCACTAGAAACTACAAATATAATGTTTTGAACAATAATATTCTTACTTATTCAATTTACAAACACAATTCTTGCTATTGAACATCATGGCTAATGTTTTTATTCAATGTCAATTGTAGTGTTTAGGAAAAAACCTACGCAACATACAATATAATGTTTTGACATATATGCAAAGGTTTTGGTCACATGCATTATCTTACACGTATAATTGCCTCTTCATCTTATTTATATTTCTTGTTCCAGTCCTTGATGTGTTTATGCTAAACAAAATAACAAAATACATACATTATAACTTGTACATTTACTGACATACATAATATTATAAGACCATAAATGTCAACAAATTTGAATTTATAGTCCTCACTTATATATATGAAACTTGACTTGTGCAACTCATCTTGTAGTTTACTCGATCCCGACTATTAGCCAAACTTTACCAAGACCATTGTCATTGATATGACACTTTTTCCTTGAATTTTTGCTTCCAGGTAAACACAATTTGTTGTTTTCCCTTTTTCTTTCTAAGCTTTTGTCATTTTAATCCCTTTCAACTATTTATTAAAAAACAACCAATGCTTTTCTGATCTTGACTATGCAGGACTGGTTTTGCTATGCATCTCTCCAACAATTGATACAACTATAATAATTAACTAATTAAATAGAAAAAAATTTCCTTGAAAAGAAAAAATTGAAAGCGTAGAATACTCATAGTATTGCTTTTGTACTACTCAATTGATTCTATACTCTGCCTTTTATATTATGGATTTTGAATAAAGTAAAAAAAATAGTCTATCTGTGAGAAGAATGAAAAGAATGAAAACTTAAACAAGTATTAATCCAAGAAAATGAAATGTTGGAAGATTTTACCAAAACCAAAGGAGAGAAGATTTCAAGATCAACCACAAAGCACTTCAAGAATCCAACAATGAGCCAAGAGATTTTGGTAAGGGGAAAAGCAAAGAAAAACCCCTTTGTGAATAAGAATATGGCAAAAAGCCTAAAAGATGAGAGCAATGAGCTCAATACAATAATGAGAGCAATGAGAGATTGAGAGTAAGAGGAGAAGATTATTGAAGCAAGTGAGTGAGAGACATCTCTTAAGTAGAGATGAGTGGAGGAGTTTGCATGTAACTCCCTTCTCCTATGGATGCCACATTCATATTGTGTGTGTGACAAATGTGTGATTCCTCTTAAGGAGGAATATCTATTTTCCTTATTAAAAGAAATACAAAATAGTGGCATGTCCTCTTACATGGACTAGAGGACAAATACAAATAGGATACCTTGATTTATCTTTTTAATTACATATTTTCAACCAAGGAAAGATTAATTCTAACACCCCCCTTTAATCTTTACTTGGGGGATTTACATCAAGGGGTAGCAAACCCAAATTTTTACAATGAAATTCAAATTTCTCTCTAGAAAGAGGCTTTGTCAAAATATCTGCAACTTGATCTTCACCTTTGCAATAGATGAGTGAAACTTTCTTTTCTTCAATTTTCTCTCTAATGAAGTGATGGTGGAGAGAGATGTGCTTTGACTTTGCATGGTAGACTAGATTCTTTGCCAAGGCTATTGCACTTTGATTGTCACAATATAAAGGTGTAGGTTCTTGTTGAGGTAGACTCAAATCTTCAAGAATTCTTCTAAGCCATAAGGACTCTTTGGAGGCATTGGTACAACTTTTATATTCAGCTTCAGTAGAACATAGTGAAACAGATTGATCTTTTTTACTTTTCCAAGATATAGCACCTGAACCAAGAAAAAAACAATACCCAAAAGTAGATTTGCCATCATTGGGGTCTCCACCTAAATCTGAATCAGTAAATCCTTTTAAAGTAAAATTAGAATTTGCATCATAAAATAAACCTAAATCAAGAGTACCTTTAATATACCTTAATATTCTTTTAGCAATTTTGAAGTGAGTTTGTTGAGGTTTGGACATAAATCTTGAAACTAAACCAACACTAAAAGATATATCAGGTCTAGTAAGAGTTAAATAATTTAAACTTCCAACAAGTTGTCTATAAGGAGTAGCATCTATAAATGGAGTTTCCATATCTATCATTAACTTAGTTCCTAATTCACATGGAGTTGAGACATGATTAGCATCATTCATATGAAATTTATCAAGAAGATCTTTAGCATAATTACTTTGAGAAAGAAAGATACCCTTAGGGGTTTGCCAAATTTGCATTCCTAAGAAGTAATGAAGAAGTCCTAAATCAGTCATTTGAAACTTTTGGTTAAGTTTAGACTTAATATCATCAATTAAATGGTTAGAACTTGAAGTAAGAATCAAATCATCAACATAAAGAATGATAATAATAATGTCATTTTCACTATGCTTGATATACAAGTTAGGATCATTTTTACTTCTAGAAAAACCTTGAGAGAGAAAGAAAGCATTAATTTTAGAATACCATTCTCTAGGAGATTGTTTTAAACCATAGATAGTTTTCTTTAGTTTACATACAAGATGTTCATTACCTTCTTTAATAAAACCACGAGGTTGAGACATATAAATTTCTTCATGCAAGTCACCATTTTAAAAGGCACTTTTAACATCCATTTGGTGAATGGGCCAATTCATTTTTGCAGCTAAAGCAAGAACAACTTTAATAGTAGGCATTTTAGCAACAGGAGCAAAGGTTTCATTATAATCTATTCCTTCAACTTGAGAAAAACCTCTTGCTACTAGTCTAGGTTTAAACTTACTAATTTCATTATTAGCATTCAACTTAGTTTTATATAACCATTTACATGAAACAAGATTTTTTCCATGAGGTAAAGTAACTAAATCCCAAGTATTATTAGAAATTAAACTATCATATTCATCTTGCATAGCACTTTGCCAATGAGGTTGATTTTTAGCTTGAGAAAAATTTTGAGGATCTTTAGAATGCATAAGAGAAGACATTAAAGCATAGTTACAATAATTAAGTCTCCTAGGTCTAAGACCACCCATTCTAGAAATATAATTATCACCTTCATTAAGTAAGTCCTTAAACCATTTAGCATTTCTTTTAGAAGTAATGGAAGTATCACTATGAGGAGTAAATTCATCATTTTCATCATCACTATGAGGAATAAAATCATCATTATCATCATGCACAACATTATCACTATCATGAGCAAACTTATCATTAAGAGGAGTAGAGATATTCTTACCATCATCATCATCATCATCATCATCATCTTTTTTAATACTAATAGGAATAGAAATAGGTGCTTTAGGAGTAGGGTTTAGAATAGGAGGTTGGTCCTCCAAGAGATCAATAATACCCCCTTTAAATTCATCATCTGTAGCCTTGGAACAATCATGAACTTCATTTTCTGCAATAACAACATCTCTTGCAATGTGCACCTTGTTAGTAGTAGGATCATAAACCCTATAACCTTTAGTAGATTCATCATACCCAACAAAAGTAAAGGAAGAAGATTTAGAATCAAGTTTATGCCTTTTTTGTTTAGGTGTGTGAACATAAGCAATAGATCCAAAAAATTTCAAGTGTTGTAAATTTGGCTTCCTACCGGACCATGCTTCCTCAGGAGTTATATTTTGCAAAGCTTTAGTAGGAGTTCTATTAAGAAGATAAGTGGCACAAGCCATAGCTTCAGCCCAAAACTTGTAATGCATATTTTTAGCATGTAACATACATCTAGCCATTTCCACAATGGTTCTATGCTTCCTTTCCACCACACCATTTTGTTCTGGTGTATAAGGAATAGTAAGCTGATGTTTGATACCAAAAGATCTTAAGTAAGAATGAAAGGCATTATTAACATATTCAGTACCATTATCTGTTCTAAGTATTTTAAGTTTAAAACCAGATTGCCTCTCCACAAACATATGAAATTCAGAAAATGTATCAAGTACTTGATCTTTAGTATGCAAAAAGTAAATCCAAATTCTTCTAGTAAAATCATCCACAAAGGTTAGAGCATACTTTGAACCTTGTATGGATATGTTCTCCATTGGACCCAAAAGATCACTATGAATAAGATGTAACTTATGAGATGCCCTCCATGAAGTACCATGAGGAAAGGGCTCCCTTTTCATTTTCCCACTCATGCACCCTGTGCATGTTAGTTTAGAGGGAACAATATGAGGTAAACCATCAACCATATTAGATTTTTGCATCAAAGTAATATAATCGGAATTCAAATGGCCAAGCCTTTCATGCCATGTATTAAAATCAATATTCACTTTCAAAGAGTACCTTGTAGAGGCAAACTCATAAAACTTAAACAAGTTATCATGATCCATCTTAGCATTAGCAACAACATGATTAGTGTTAGGATCAATAATATAGCACATATCCTTGTGAAATTCAACTTTGTAATCTTGGCATAATTGAGAAACTGAAAGTAGGTTAGATTTCAATTCAGGAACATAAAGAACATTGTGCAACTTTCCATTTGGAACATTAACATCACCAAAACCATCCACTTTGCAACTATGATCATTAGCTAATTGATTAGGAACATTTGTAGTATCAGGTTGCAAAGAATCAAAAATTTCTCTATGAGATGTAACATGATGAGAAGCACCACTATCAATAATCCATTCTAAGGCATGAGAAGCTTTATAACAAACAGTAAAAGCACGACGAGATTGATTACCTTGAGATTTGAAGTTATTTTGATTATTGTTATTAATGGGCTTCTTATCATTTTTCTTTTTGAAACAAACATTAGTTAGGTGACCATCTTTACCACAATAAGTACAATGTGGTTTTTTGTTATGTTGATTATTGTAATTATTGTTATTATTATTGTATGAAGGCCTAGAATTAGACCTATTATTTGAATAATTATTATTATGATTATGGTTATTTGAATAACCATTGTTATGATTATTATTGTTACGATAGTTATTGTTGTTATTAGAATAATTGTTATTATGATGATTATTATTATGATGATTACTATTAGAAGTATGAGATTTATTATTATGATTTGGAGTTTTAGAAACAAAAACACGTTCAAAAGACTTAATAGTACCAAATTGCAATAATTTAGCCTCCTCGTGACGTAACAAATTTTGAAAAATTGCATAAGTTAAATGAGGAGCTAAAGTAGGAATAGCAAGCTGAGAGTGAATGTTAGTAATAAATTGCTGAAACTCTTTAGGAAGACATTTCTTAAGAATAATTGTAATCAATCTAATATCACTTAAACTAACATTAACACCACTTAGTTGAGTTTTAACTACATCAAATTTAAGTAAAAAGTCATCCATATTTTTAAAGTCATTATAACTTAAGTCCTCCAAGTTGTCTTGGAGTTGAATCTTACGAGATTCTGAAGAGCTGTCATATGTCTGTTGTAGAATGGTCCACGCTTCATGAGCTTTAGTGCAATGTCCAATCAGGACATAAAGATCAGGGATGATGGAGAGACCAATCAAACCAAGGGCTTCCTCATTTTTGGTCTTCCATGCATCTTTTTCTGCTTGTGAAGCAGAGGTAGCGGGTTCAATAGCTGCATCTGTAGCAACTTCAAGTAAATGTTTAAAATGAAATAAAAATGACACATGAGTTTTCCATTGATGATAGTTAGAGCTATTGAGCTTGATTTCTGGGATTAAAGTAGACATGATAAATTAATCAAATTAACTTACACAAAGTAAATAACAGTGAATATATAAAGTGCAAGATTAAGAAAAGGAAGATTACTTGAAGTTAACTTCTTAATATAAGAGTTAAATAAAGATATTAAATAGATTTAAAAAATTTAATGTAAATGGAGAAACAATTTTTAAATGCAACGATTTATAGAACTAGTAATGGAAATTGATAAGAAATGGAATAAATAACTTAAAAGTGAAGCGATAATAAATAATATGAAGTGAAAAAAAGTATTGACGATATAACTTTTTACCTTTATATGAAAAAAAATTGATAAATTAATAAATGAAAATGAAACTATTTAACGGATTTGTATTAAGATAAATTAAATGTGAATGAAGATGAATTACATTACCAAGAATTACAGATTTGATTATCAAATTTAAAATTGAAAACAATAATTATAGATTTGACTATTATTAAAATCAAATATAGATGAGACAAAGATTTTTCAAACTATACTAAAATTAGATGCATCACAGAGAATAATAGAGATCAGAGAATATAAAGAATGAATGAACTAATATAAATCAGACCGAGAATGTTGCAGAAGTCAGAAATCAATGATACCAACAAAAATTAACAAGTTAGACAAAACCAAATTGATTCCTACAATAATGAGAACTTCACATCTGCAAAACAAAGAGGCAAAATCTCAGAGCAAGAACGACAGCAGCTCAAGTCTAAAATTTGTTTAAAATTGTTTAATAAAATATATGAACTCTGTTACAAATTTTAAACAAATATAGTTATTTTGATTAAACTAAAATTATCTTTAACAGTGAAGTAAGATGCTGCGCGGGGTAATAGTGAAGTAAGGAGAGACTGTTGTTTGACAGCAACAAAGCTGCGCAAGGAAGGTGACTGCTCACTTCAATGTCTACTCTGCGCTATGAAAGCAGTGAAGTCTACTGCACAAGGAGGTAATTTAACAAAATGTATGAGACAACCAGATGTAAGCTGCTGCAGATGGTGTCTAGAAAATTGATGCAAAGAGGCTGCTGTTAGCTACGCAGAGGACAGATATATATAGTGAAAAGGTTTAGATATAGATAAGATAAACACAAGCTACGCCAAGTAAAATATAAGAGCAATATCTTATGTATAGATATATGGATTTGTTTAGTTATATCTTATGTATATGCGCAAAGAGAGAGCAGATATATATGCTAAAGTCAAATTGTTTTTAGTTTCAATCCAGACTATTACTATACCATTCAACCAAAGAAGATTGCATATAAAAAGACACAATTTTAAATATACAACATATCCTTCTCGATGAAAGGAGTTATCCAGGCTAACGTTGAAATGTCTGCAGAAAGGAGGATTGTCTGCTGTTAGAGCTACAACTGCGCTGGTAAGAAGACAGATAAACAGAAGTATAAACAGATAACAACAAAAGTTAGATGTATAGAGTGTATATTAACAGATTAGTTATGCAATGAAAAATGGATGAATATGTTAACAGATGTGTTAACAGATAACAGATGTGAAAAGATGAAAATACTTCTAACATAGACAGATTTAAATACAAATGTAACAAAGATTTAAAGCTAATAAAAACGTGAGATATAGTTTATAAAAAAATAGAGATTTAAACTACATCTGATTTAGATTAGCCTGGAAAGAAACAAAGTTAGATAAGTAAAAAAAATAGATTTAAAGCCTGCAACAGAAATGTTAGAAAGTAAAATCTGTGTTAGAAATTTTTAAGGATTGAGATATAAATTTGCATATAATAGAGAAGTTAACTGAAAAACTAAAAATGAGATTGAAAGAACTTAGATTTGGCGGCAAGCCATCCAAAACTAAGGGGTTAGAATGCAAGAGAAATGAAAAAAAAGTTAGATTTGCAAAAAAAATCTGCAAAACAAATATTAGATAAACAAAGAGAGTTTGCTCCTTTGAATGGCACCTTCCTACAAAACACTTAAACAAGGATTAGTAGCTCTGATACCATGTAAGAAGAATGAAAAGAATGAAAACTTAAACAAGTATTAATCCAAGAAAATGAAATGTTGGAAGATTTTACCAAAACCAAAGGAGAGAAGATTTCAAGATCAACCACAAAGCACTTCAAGAATCCAACAATGAGCCAAGAGATTTTGGTAAGGGGAAAAGCAAAGAAAAACCCCTTTGTGAATAAGAATATGGCAAAAAGCCTAAAAGATGAGAGCAATGAACTCAATACAATAATGAGAGCAATGAGAGATTGAGAGTAAGAGGAGAAGATTATTGAAGCAAGTGAGTGAGAGACATCTCTTAAGTAGAGATGAGTGGAGGAGTTTGCATGTAACTCCCTTCTCCTATGGATGCCACATTCATATTGTGTGTGTGACAAATGTGTGATTCCTCTTAAGGAGGAATATCTATTTTCCTTATTAAAGGAAATACAAAATAGTGACATGTCCTCTTACATGGACTAGAGGACAAATACAAATAGGATACCTTGGTTTATCCTTTTAATTACATATTTTCAACCAAGGAAAGATTAATTCTAACACTATCTAACCACTTTGTCTCTTTCTATCTGCAATTTTGTATTACTCACTTGCAAAGAAAAAATAATTGTGTATGCCACCACTTTGTTTCTTTCAACCTACACAAGGAAGGGACTATAGCTCCAATAGAGCTCTTGTTTTTTTGTGATTGGTTGTTTGTATTTTTGCTAGTGATTTTATTAGTTTTAAGTATGAAAAATATGGAGAAAAAAAAATGTCGACAAGTGTTACATTTTTAATGTATGTAAAGGTGGAGGTATAGGGCAACACATCATTTCCAATGTTTCATTTAACATTCCATTTAATATGTGTGTTAGAGACAATTTCGATGAGAATGTTTTATGGGTTGTTTCGATGGGAATGTTTTATTTGGTATTTTTTTGCAGTGTTTTCGAGCAAGTTATGAGAGGGGACAAGTGAAGAAAGGGTTAAGAAAGAGTGGAAGGATAGTGTTGAGGTATGGTGATTGGTTATTTTTATTTTTTCTAATCATTTGGCTTGATTGTGGCATTGGTTTTGTTGTTTAAAGTGTTCACTGTGATTGGTTCATTGTCAAAATGGTTTGTGCTCTATGTTTTGGACTGCAGTCATTTCCCTACTATTAACATGAGTTAGAATTTTTTGTTAGTTTTTCTATATGGATTTTATATATATATATATATATATATATATATATATATATATATATATATATATATATGATCATAAACATTAAAAATATTGTTTTGTGCAAAAAACATGACTTATTATTTGTTAGAGTGGCTAAAACCATATGGTTTTAGTTTTTTGGCTTGAGTAAAGGGTAAGAAAGAGTCATGTAAGAGCTCAAAAAGGAATTTTGTTTGTCTGAGACATTTTTTGTGTTGCTTACATCACAAACTATAGCTCAAAAAGTCAAAAAAATTATCTCTCTATCTCATAAATTAACTGTCAAGAGCTCAAATATTATGTTCTATGGTTTGGATTGTGGTCATGTCATATTGTCAAAATAGGTTGTAATTTGTGATTAGTTTTTCTATGTGATTTTGTGTTATATCATCATTGACATTAAATTTTGTTCTGGTGCAAAAAAATTGAATCATTCTTTGTTAGATTTAATAAAACCATATGGATTTTAGATGTTTGTTCAAATGCAAGGGTTGGGCAGGAGTCGAAGGACAATGTTGAAATATGGTAATTGGTTCTTTTATTTTTCTAATTTTTTTTATTACTTGTGGTGTTAATTTTGTTTTTCAAGTGTTCATTGGAATTGGTCCATTGTTAAAATGGTTTGTTCTCTGTGTTTTGGATTGTCATCATTTCCCTATTGTCAAAATGGGTTAGAATTTGTTGTTAGTTTTTCTATGTGGGTTTTTGTTATATGATCATAGACACTACAAATGTTATCTTGCTGTGAATAAAATTTGAATTATTCTTTGTTAGAGTGGCTAAAACCATATGGGTTTAGATGTTCATTTAGTTTCAAGGGTTGAGCAAGAGTCGAAGGACGGTATTGAGATGTGGTGACTAGGTTTTTTTTTTTTGCCTAATTTTTTGGTTTAGTTGTGGCGTTGGTTTTGTTCTTCGAGACGTGCAATAGCTCAGCAAGGGATTTTTTGTCTAATACATTTTATATTCTAGTTGCATTACAAACTATAGCATAAAGTCAAACATTTATCTATCAATTAGACAATTAATAGGCAAGAGCTCAACTGAAAACATTAATTGCTTGCATATATAAGCATGCATTAAAAATATAAAAAATGCAAAACAAATTCAATTGAACAAATATTTAAAACCTATGTGATTGTAGTCATCATGATGAAGGCTAATTGACAATGTTCTTCTAGTCCTTTTTGAAACAACAATACTAAGTAACATATAACAAAAACTCTCAAAATTTATCATTAAAGTAAAAAAAATCCCAAACTATTTTAATGATAAAGCATTATTGAGAAAATCCACAGTCAAATCGATGATTTAAACAAAAAATAGTCAGTATACTTGAAATCTTCAACTCTTTTTATTTCTATTCCAATAGTTTTATTAGTTTTAATTATAAAAATTTGGGAGGAAAATAACTATTTGTGTGTATTGTGTTCGCAATGTATGTACAGGTGGAGGTATGGAGCAAACCATCTTTTTTGTGTTTCATTTAATATGTCGACTAATATGCATGTTAGAGATAATTTTGATGAGAAGGTTTTATCTATTGTTTCGATGGGAATATTTTATTTTGTAGTTTTTGCAATGTTTTTAGCAAGATCTTAGAAAGAACTATCGGAGCAAGAGTGGAAGGATAGTGTTGAGGTATGGTGATTGAATTTTTTCATCAATCCTTATCACATAGACATATAACTAATATTTTTGGTTGAGCTATTGGTTATTAATCTGTGAGATGGAGAGATAATATTTTGACCTTTTGCAATAGTTTGTAATGTCTATATTTTATATATAGCATTATTGGCAATTTTTTGTTTTTTTCTTGATTGGCTTGTTGTATTTTTGTTGGATTTTTTATTAGTTTTATTTATGAAAATTTAGAAAAAATAAAGAAATTTTTCTACTCTCATTAGGTTCGTAATGGGATGTTTAAACTTGTATTATTTTTTTAAAAACAAAAGGCAAAATCCCATATATATTAATATAAGAGAGGATATATAATTACATATAAAAGGGGAAAATAATGGCTCTGTCAACTAAGTAGCCCAAATATGAAGCTCCAAGTTTGGCATATAAATCTCAAAAACATTGATTCAACCTAAGAAATATTAACCCAAAATGGCATATCAAGACATCTAAGGACTCCCTTCCCAAATTCTACAATATTTCCTAATACATCAATAATATGTTACAAGAAAAGATATACTTTGTGAATAATGACCAAAAAACCCCTAAATTGACATGCCATTTGCATCATATTCAAACAATCATGATTAGAGTTTCTTGTAGAAAAATGATATACCAAAAAGATGCATCTTGTATTCAGTTTCTAACAGTGTAATCATTGCAGAGCACCAAATCCTCCCATTATCATATCAATCAACGAGCATGAGGTTATGAAAATTTGAATGGAGAAAAATTATTAAGGAGACTGATGCTTTCATTCCTCCATTTGCAAAGGGTCTGTGAGTGGAATGTTTGATGCAAAATTATTGGTTGCATCTTCATTAAGGGAAACATTTGCAGAGGAAGGAAGTGAATCCCAATTTCTTTGCTCATTTGTTTCCCTTAAATCTTGAAAACCTACATACACTTCCTCTAACATCCCCAGAATAGAATTCTCATAAGCAATTTTTCCACTAGCATGTTGTGGATCTTCACCCACAAACACTAATGAAACCAAGACAAAATTCTCTAGCGAAGCAGGGTTTGTTGTTGTTGGAGGATGAGTTCCAATCTCAAGCAGCTTGAGTAGGGAATTGACTTTTTGTTTTTATCAAGATCACCATATCCTCATGGATAACCCTACCATAAACTTGAAAAGCATGCCTAAGATTCCAATAGTCATGTTGATCCACTATTTTTTTAATGCTATCATACACCATAAGGAAAGCATGGCCTTTATAGTGAAATTACCTTGGAAATATCCCTCCTAAAAATACTTGGATGTTTGAAAGTTCATACATTTGAGTAGCTTTTAGAAATTTATTTCCCCCCAAAAAATATGGTTAAATAGTTTTGGGAGAAATTATCTCAAGGAGGGAGAAAGACTTCACCAAACTCATTGTATTGGAGAGAAAAACAAAAAATATTTGTGAAGGAAGAATGATAGTGTGAGATGGAGAAAACAATAATTCCTCACCATTAATGGAGATTATGGTTCTACATTTTTGTGGTTCCTAAATGATAAATGACAACCCTAAACCCTCATCAAATATATGCCCAGAAAGTAGGATTTCCTCTTGCTCCAATGGAAACTAAATTTTGAGATTAGTATTTCCTATGAAATCTCCTACATGATGAGAAAAGTTGTGATTCAGTAGGTAGTCCACCTAACATGTGCACGTATAAATGCATCTTGTTAAATCTACAATTAAAGCTTGGAGGCTATGAAGAGAACTCTAAACACCAACAAGTTAGAGTCCTTGTAAAATAATTCATCACAATTTGCAAGGAACCTGCATAACTAGCACAACTTTTTATAAAAAAAAGAAGGCATTGGATTTGATGTGGTTGGTGAAAAATGTGTCAATATACTAATTAGCATTCAAAGACTTAATGCCATAATTCTTGGGTGATTGTATCGTAACATATGACATCAAGTTTAACACATGTGAAATCATAAAATTTGTGTCAAGTGTCGATATGTAGATTTTACTCATTATTAAAAAACATGCTTGAAAGGCCATATGAAAATTGGGGATTAAAATGCACTAATGCCACTAGAAGTATAATGATTAAATCTCATGACACTTGACTAAAGAAATTAAACTCCAATGCCCTTAATCACAGCATCTAGATCAAGTATATTGTAGTTGTGATTATTACCCTATGAATTATGCAGTTTCTCATCTTTTCCATAGCAATTGACAAAGTCTACATGTCCGTTGAATCCACTTCATTACATTGAGTTTCAATAACCTGCCTTTCCACTTATAACAAAAATTAATTTAGATTTGAATCCATGACTCTACAATGCAATATGACAAAGTGATGACACTTGTATATATTTTAACATGGCATCCCAAATACCCACATACTCCTTATGTAAATCAATCACAATAACCCCATCCAAACCCATACTATCTTAGCCTCAGATGTCCTTGTGACATGGAAAAAATGAATTGAATGGACCAAAAGTATTTAAAAATTAAAATTCTTGTTACCCTTAAGTCAAGTAGACTTCCACCATATCCACACCTTATGCTCTGCCCTAAATACTCAAATCAAAACATTACTAGGTCAAGAATGTTTCCATTGCCATCTCTTGCATGTCTCACCATGCCACATCACTTGAATGAGTAATACTAACATCCTAAAGTGAACTAGCTGTTAGAGTAAAGAATTAATTTAATTACATTGATTAAATTAACTTTACTACCTCTTAAGATTTCCCTTTATGCACTTGCATTAGTCATTTAATAATTAAATCTAATTATTAAATGCCTATTTACCTATTAGGGTTTCCCATTGGGTTTTCTGATCTCCTTCTATAAGGATTGATCCATTGTATATTTGCATCATTCTTTTGGCTGATAATAATAAACCTTCATATTGTCAGAGTAAAACCCTTGTTTGTTTCCTACAAATTTTTTCCTTGTGATAGGTTTTTACATGCAAGTTTCTTGGGCTTAATAGATTTGTTTTTCATCAAATCTTACATGGTATCAGATTTGGATCTATTGTAGCTTGTTCATGTTTGAAGAAAAAAAGGAGCAAGGGTTTGACAGAATAAATTTGGGATTTTTCAGCTAATTTGAGAGGTTTTGGTTATAGTATTCAGTTGTGTCCTTCTCGGTGTCATTTATTAGACCTGCACCTTATTCCTCTGACCATAGTGCATGAGCTGATGTCTGTGTTGGTAGATCTGAAAAGAAAAAACTTCCAACCCTCGTGGGAACCATAATTTGACTTGCAAGCTTTTTTACCTGCGATTTCTATCCAGATCTATGGATATTTTCATTAGAAAAATTCAAAGGTACACATGATACTCGTTTGAAGCTTTTTTTCTCTCTCATTGTAAGCAATCTTTTGCAACTTCTAGGGTTCGATTTATTGAATTATGGGGGGCGTTTTATTTCTTGTTTTCTGTAATTTACTACAGTAAACTTGAAATTATATCAAAACAAAACCCCTTCCAAAAAAATGTCCAAGACCTCTTCTTGTCTAGAACTTCTGACCCCTCATAACTATCACACATGGAAATCCCTAATGACACTGCTTCTCTGGTCAAAAGGGTTGTGGTCTTGTTTAGACGCAATGCAACCAGTTTTATAGTGGCCTTTTGAGGTAATGCAACACATGAACAAGATGGATGAGGCAATGAGATTGATTGCTTTACATGTATCAAATAGTCTACAGTTTCATCTTGATGGGTGCAATACCCCTCTAGCTATGTGGACCAAGCTTAACACCTTGTTTGGTATAGTGAATGAGTTCAGAGCACTTCAAATTAAGGCAAAGCTTACCTCTCTTATACCAAATCATTTTCCATCTATTGAGGACTTCTTGATGAAGTTCAAGCAACAGAGGTCTTTATTACAGGGATGTGGAAAGAGTAAGACTGACACAGAGTGTATCTACCTGATTCTATCAAAGCTTTGGGGAAACTTTTAGATTTTCTCCTCCACCTTCCACTCTACCATGGATGTGTTGGGTTAGAGATTCCATATGCCCACTTTTGAGATGTTCTATGATTGGATGACTAGAAAGCAGGCCAAGCTCACATAGTTGGATTCTTTATTTGGGACTAAGAACCAAGCTTTGGTTACTCAGACTTCTAAAGGGATAGAGAAGCAGAAGCAGAAGCCCAAAATAGATTTAGTTGTTAGTGAGAATTCCTCCAAGCCACCTCAAAAAATAGATTCTAAGAAATCCACTCCTAAGGGTAAATCTTCTAAGTCTAGTGAGTCTTCCTCCAAGACAAAGAAGTTCATAGGTGAACCTTGTATTTTTTTTGGCAAGGAAGGGCATCCAGTTTCCAAGTGTTGGAAACATCTTGAGGCTCTAGAGAAAGCCTTGAAGTAGCATAGTATTGCTTCTCCATAGCCTTCACCTAATCCCACAGGGAAAGGCCATGCTCTTTCTGCACGAGCATTATCTTCCATTGCTACTTGGATCATTGATTCAGGTGCTTCACACCATATGACACATTCACCTAGTTTGGTTACCTCACTTGCTCAAAGTGCTACTACATAGATTACAGTTGGTGACTCAGCACAACTTTCATTGGATGGTATTGTTTCATTGGATGGTGTCTCTCTATAGGATATTCTTTTGGTTCCTACCATTTTTATGAACCTCATCTTTCCATCAGATTTTCCATTCTGATTCTAGTACTGTTTCATTGGATGGTGGCTCTTTATAGGATGTTCTTTAGGTTCCTGCCATTTTTATGAACCTCTTGTCTTTCTATCAGATTTTCCATTATGGTTCTAGTAAGATAGTTGAGTTCTTACCACATGATGTAGTTATTAGAGACCTCCATGATCCTGATTTGGTTGTTGCTACCAGGTGTGTTGATTTAAAGTCTCACTTATATAGGTTGTATGGCTTTGAGAGCTCTAATTATACAGGTGTTTCTCTTGTTGCTCATGCAGACACAGTGAGTAAGCTTTGGCATGAGCATTTTGGCCATGTCAACTATAGATATCTATAATAGATAAGTACACATGAGTTAGTGATTGGGCTTCCTCAAATCTCTTGCACTAATGGTGTTTGTCAAGGTTGTGCACTTGGAAAATATCATAGAGATCCCTTTCCGGCAGGTAGATCCTCACATGCTAAGGCACCATTAGAGTTGATACACAGTGATCTCATGTCATTTTCCACTCCTTATTTTTCTAGTGCTCGTTATGTGCTCACCTTTATTGATGACTTCTCCAGATGCACATGGGTGTACTTCTTGAAGTACAATTATGATGTCTTTGATTCATTCTGAGTCTTTAAGACATTTGTGGAGAAGCAATCTGGTCTTTTTGTCAGGCAAATACACACTAACAATGGGGGGAATATGTGAATCAATCTTTTGATGATTTTTGCACTGAGCATGGTATATTAGATTAGCTAATAGTTCCCCATACCCCTCATCATAATGTTGGTGTTGAGAGAAAGAATAGAACATTACGGGAGATGGCCAATTGTATGATATAGTCTCAAGATATGCAAACTTCCTTTTGGGAAGAGGTAGTGAATTATGCTAACTACATTCAAAATTAGATGCCTCATAAGGCATTATGACATTTGACTCCTGAGGAGGCTTGGTCCCATGTCAAGCCTGATGTTTCTACATTTCGAGTGTTTGGTAGTGAGGCTTGGGCATTTATTACAGATGCTCATAGGAAAGCCATGGAGAGGAAGATCCAACCGCTGATATTTTTTGGCTACTATGAGGATATGAAGGCATACATGTTGTTTGATCCTGATTCTAGAGAGTTCTTATTTCAATGAGATGTCCAGTTTGATGAGTGTTATCCTCAGATGGAGCCTCCATCACCAGCTTCTCCCTCATTGCCTAGTACTTCCTCTTCTCCTCTTCAAGATTCTATATCCTTTGAGGATGATTTATATGATGATCCACCTTCCCCTCCTCCACCAGATATTATGCGAGTGCCCAAGTGGGCTTGGGATACTGTCAGTGTTGTTGGTTCTTTGGCAAGAGATCCTTCAGATACTCATCACACTCGTGCTCAATGATATGGTACTGGTCTTTTGAGTCATGATGTTTCATATGATCCTCAGAAGTTTTTAGAGGTGACAGGACATCCTGAGTGGGATAGGGATATGGATGAGGAGTATTCTTCTTTGATGAAGAATCACACTTGGGATCTTTGTACTCTTCTGAAAGGAAGAAAGTTGGTTCGGTGCAAGTGGGTGTACCATACCAAGTATGTTATAGATGGTTCTATTGATTGGTATAAGGTACATCTTGTTGCGAAGGGATTTTCATAGGTGGAGGGTATTGATTACTCCAAGAACTTTTCTCCTATCACCAAGATGAATTCTATTCACCTGGTACTTTCTCTTGCAGCTTCATAGTTTTGGACAGTGTATCAGATGGATGTGTAGAGTGCATTATTGCACAAGGACCTACATGAGGAGATCTATATGGAACAGCCTCAGGTTTTTGTGTAGGACTCTTCTCTTGTGTGTAGACTTTGAAGGTTATTATATGGTCTCAAACAAGCCCCTCGAGCTTGGTATGAGAAGATGGACTCTTTCTTGCTAGCCTTACACTTCACCCACTATCATTTTGATCCTATAGTGTACATTCAGCATCATGGGGCTGATCTTGTGATACTTGTGTTGTATTTTGATGATCTCATCATCATAGGTAGCTCATCTTCTATGATTCAGAGTGTTCAGAGAGCATTGATGGAGCATTTTGAGATTACAGATCTTGGACTTTTGCACTACTTTTTGGGCCTACAGGTTATTCAATCTTCAGATGGGATTTCCATACACTAGCAGAAGTATGCTCTTAACATGCTTCAAATATTTATCATGCTTTATTGCAAGCCTCATCCCACACCTTTTTAGTTAGGTGTTATTTTTTCTACCACTTGTTCTACTCCTTCAATGGACTCCACCTTATACAAGAAACTTGTGGGTAGTTTGTTATACCTAACACACACTCATCCTGACATTTCCTTTGTAGTTGGAATTGTCTCTTGATTCTCCCATGATCCTCATGATAGTCATTGGCAAGCTGCCAAACATATTTTGAGTTACATTCAAGACACTACTTCATATGGCATTCACTATACATCAGGATATCCTCACATTGTTGGTTTCATAGACGTTGATTGGGGTTGTGATATAGATGGTCAGAAGTGTACATCTGTCTTTTTTTTTGTCTTGGTTCTGGTCCTATCACATGGTCTTACAAGAACCAGACTTTTGTTGCATTATCATCTACAAAGGCAGAGTATCGAGTAGTTGTTCTAGCTAGTCAGGAGGTTTTATGGATTTGACAATTGATGACAGAGTTTGGGTTTCCTCTTGATAGTCCCACTCTTCTTTGGTGTGATAATCAGAGTGCCATTCATATTTCATGTAACCCAGTTGAGCATCAGAGGACCAAGCACATTGAGATCCATATGCATTTCATCAGGCAGCTTCATATGAATTTCATCAGGCAGCTGATTCAGGATGGTTCTCTCAGCTTGGAGTATGTTCCCACTTCGGAGAAAGTTGTTGACATCTTCACTAAGCCTTTTTCATCCCCACAATATCTTCATCTATGTTCTATGCTTCGGGTGAAGGAATTTTTCCTTGGGGGGTCTCATCAAGGCCTACCTTCCTTTCTTTTTTTCATTTTCCAAATCTTTCTATCTCTTTTTGGAGGAGGGTTTTTCCCATGTGGTTTTCCCTATTTCTCTATTTCATAGAGATTTGGTTGTAATTGGGTACCTCATTAGGCCATGTTGTCAGGACCCAAATTTGTATTCATCATTGTAGTTCCTTTGCTTCTTTCTTGCATTGTTTGTAGCTACATTGTTTCTCATCTTAAGGGGGGGTGTTAGAGTAAAGAATTAATGTAATTGCATTGATTAAATTAACTTTACTAACTCTTAAGATTTCCCTTTATGCACTTGCATTATTCATTTAATAATTAAATCTAATTATTAAATACCTATTTACCTATTAGGGTTTCCCATTGGGTTTTTCAATCTCCTTCTATAAGGATTGATCCATTGTATATTTGCATCATTCTTTGGCTAATAATAATAAACCTTCATATTGTCAAAGTGAAACCCTTGTTTTTTTCCTACAAATTTCTTCCTTGTGATAGGTTTTTGCATGCAGGTTTCTTGGTCTTAATAGATTTTTTTATCATCAAATCTTACACTAGCATGTCCTAGAGTAAGTACTATCTAAAGTTACATTTATCCCCGACCAATCCTTCCTACAAATATTTAGCAATGATTAAATCAATAGCTTTAGATTTTCAATTTGAAACCATTAAAATTTTTCACTTTCGAGGATCAAATCAAAATCAGGGTATGTCTAAATGCTTTCATTATCTCCACTAAGTTCTACCTTTCCAACATCACACAATAGATTGGCAAGGCAATCTACCAATCTGTTACCTTCTCTATATGTGTGTGAAATGACAAAGAACTAGAAGGCATCCAAAATTACCCAATATTTCTGAAACATATAGTTGATCCTCCAATTTTGACATTTCTGCATTTTGGTAGCCTCAGTTATCAGTTGGGAATCTCCATCTACCTGTAAGTGTGCAATACCTATTTTTTGGGCCAATATTAAGCCATGCAATGGAGAAAAGTATTCTACATTATTATTAGTCCCATGACCAATAGGGAGTCCTTTGAGTAGAAATAAGATCATGTGAGGTACTCCTAAGGCATACACCTACACCTGAAACCAAGGGATTACCCCTAGAGGCACCATCAAAATTGAGCTTCACATTTGGATTAGAAGGTGCAAGCCATCTAATCTCTTTCATGTTGATCTTTCTCTTTGGGTATATCATTATGGACCCTAGGAATGGAAATTTGATATTAGGCCATGTATGACGCATCTCACTATCCATGATGAGAAGAAGGATGAGCTATTTTACCCTTTTTAAGAGTGATCCATAATAGCCTTAGAAACTGAATCTACAATCTTAGCTTGAACATCTTGAATAGAAGTTGTCTCTTTTCGGAAGATGTGCTTATTCATTTCCCACCATATGGACCAAACAACTACATATGGTATAATCATCCATATTATTGCAAAAAAAGAATCCATATATAGCAAGGGCCATGCATAAAAAAATTCCCAGAATGTATGTGGGAGAGGCATATGTAGATGAAGTTTTGATTATAGGAATACCCAACATTGTTGTGCAATGGGACATTGTAAGATCAAGTAGTTCACATCCTATGGAGCTGAAGAAAAAAGAACACACTTAAATTGATCAATAATACATAATTCCACTAACCTATAACTCATAAGGGCTCTCTTTTTAAGTGTCAACCAAGTAAAATATCCTATCTTTAATGGAACCATATTGCTCCAACAAAAAATAAAATATCTTTGGGGGGTTACTTGAACATCTCTCATTTTGATTGCCTCGTATCCTAATCTGATTTTATACTATCATGTTTTTTATGGGTTCCAAAAAATCATGTCTTTTGCATTTTTTAGGAATACCATTCTTCCATTCAATGAGTTCTTTAACAAACTTTTTTGTCCCAAAGTGATAGGTAAAGTGGTGACATCCTTCCATATAGCTCTACCTGTGGGAAATTCAACTGCATCAACATAATCAACAATATTTTCACCCCATATTTGTGATATCAATGGTGCTACCACACTTAACTCATCATTAATAGCCATGGGTTTGTGCCCATTCTAAGAATCAAACCAGAAGTTAACTTCCTCCCCACTATGAACCTCCCAATAAATAAAAGAGGAAATGATATCTCTGGATGCAATTAGGAAATTCCACATAGTTGATCCCAACTGTGGGTTGGAAATATTCAAAATCCTAGAAGTGTTGTCTGAATCAAGGCATTTAGCTTGCATTATCTTGCTCCAATTAGTATTAGGCCCAGAGTACATGTGCCAAACCAACTTACCTCCAAATGCAACATTTATATCTTTCAATTCATGCATTACTACACCTCCTAACATCTTAGATGAAGTCATACTTTGGAGTGAGACTAGGGGAACCTTTTTTGTGTCTCTCATATTATCTCTCCAAATAAAGTTCCTAATAAATTTTTCAAGTTGTTTTATCATAGCTACAAGAGCCTTTAAGACTGCAAGGAAGTAGTTGGGAATCAATGCCAAAATAATTTTGACAAGAATAATATGGTCTGACAAAGAAATCCATATTTCCTTCCAAGATGCAGTTCTACCCTTTAACCTATCCATAATAGTTATCCAATATTGAGCCTTATTACTTCCCATGAATAAAGGAATACCTAGATATGTACTTGGAAATTCAACTTCTGGAAAACCAAGGATTTGGAGTATATTTCTCTTGATGGAAGGTTTTGAATTTGTATTGTTGTAATGTGATTTGAGGAAAATTGTTAGTTTATATTTACCATGACTTATTGTTGAATCTATTCATTGTCATTGGTCTAAATTTGAAGTTTCTTGAAATTTTTCTAACAACTAAGGTATTTTTTTTAGAATGGAATAATTATATATTGTAAACAAATTGTAAGACATCTAAATAGTAGAATAATTACATTGTGGAGATTCTAGTATTTAAGTCATGTTGAATCTAAACAAAGAAATTCATGAAAATAAGTGTAATGGCAATATCTAGATAGAAAAAAAATGAAATGAAAGGTTTGATCCAATACGACCAAATAAAAAAAACCATAAACAAGAGAATCAATCACTATACTTGCAAATATCACATAAAATGTGTTAGCAGATACAAGGCACATGAACTGTTTATTGAGTGTCTTCATATTTTTCCACTGATATTTAATAATAAAAAGGTAACTAGTAATCACCATTGACTGATATTCTTGAAAGTGTTTTAAAGATTTTATTGTTAAAAATTAGAGGACAAATTAGTGGAAAACATTAAGAGAATTTGTTTGCATTTTATTGAGTGCACGACATTCAGAAAACAAACTATATGCCTTATCTTTGCTAACACATTTTGTATGATGTGTGCAAATATAAAGCAATTTCATTGCAATATAGAAGCTTCTTGTTTTAGTCAAAGTTTTTTATTGCATATCTTTAGTGCGGGTATTATGACTAGTTTTTTTGTTACAATTCATCTTTGTGTTATTCATTTAGCATTGTATTGTAAATTAATTGTAGATTTACTTGTCTTGACAACTACTTGGCATTGCAAAATATTGTATACATATATTGAATTTGAAAAAATAGAATTGTCTTATTTCTGTTGAGATTTCATGCAAATTGTCTATTACAATGAAATGTGCAAAAATGGTTCAAGTAAAAGGATGTTCTATTGCATTGGAAAAATACTAGTAGAACTTGTGATTGACCAAAGAATTTTCACAACATATCTTTGGCTATAGGTATTGTGACTCCTTTTCATTTCTTTTTCTCTTTATTGGTAATTTTATAGTCTAATCCAAAAGACAATTCTTTAAAGCTAGAAACATTGTTACAAAAAAAATGTTATAGAAATTGATTATAACTTAGAAACATAGATATTAGAAAATTATTGAGAGATAATGTTAATTGATCAAGCTCTAGATAATGCACACCATTTTTTAATTGATTGAGTGAATTGCATAGTTGGAGTCTTTTCATTTCACATACTTCATGTCTTTTCCCATTAGCAATATGCACCTAATAAACTTCTTAATGGTCTTGTAGATTATTTTCTGGATTCCTTTTTCAAAAGTTGTGATGTAGTTTTGAGATTTTACGAGCTTGGTTTGTATTAAAAAATAATTTGTGAATCGTATAAGTTACTTTTCAAAGACATGTATTTGTTTAGAATGAGGCTTTTACAAACAAAAACCAATACAAATGGAAAAATTGGACAATGAGATAAGTTCTATTGTATATGAAACCTAACACATTGGTTACACATATTCATATGTATCTAGTCTCTCACACACAATAAACTATATCTGCATTGTAATGAAAACTCATGTTGTTTTAGCCATCATGATAAAACATAATTCACAATTTCTTGTATCAATTGCTCAAATAATGCTAAACAACATCAATACAAATGAAAATATTTCCATTAAAAATTATGAGTTAGAGTCTTCTAAGAATGAAGAAATAGCTAAAGGAGAAGAGAGTAACAGAGGCTTCTCTGGGAAAGATAAGTCCACCATTTTTGAACTGGATAAAGATAAGGAAGTTGTGAATAACCCTGCGACCAAAGCTATCAACGACTTGGATAAGGCAAGTTCTGAAGGTTTCTCTAATTAGATCAATAAGATAATTGAGGTTTACATTAACAACGTGCAACAGAACCCAAGTGGCAACCCAGAGGAAAATAATAATGACAATGAAGATGGTAAGGTGGAAAATCTGGAGAATATGTCCAAGAATGAAGCTGATGACTATGAGGAAAGAGAAGATTACAACAATGAAGATGATAAGGTGGAAAATCTAGAGAATATGTCCAAGGATGAATTTCATGACCATGAGGAAAGAGAAGATTACAATGAAATTACTAGTAACATTGCTGAGGAGGACATTAGTACTGATAATTTGGGGTTAATGGAAGAGGAAACCCAAGTCAACAAAGAAGTTTTTGACTTAGATAAGGAAGCCTTTAATGAACATGTGGAATGTGAGATTAGCTTGACTCCTCCCAAAATCCCTAAGGATAACCCTATTGATATGGGTGAGGATACACAGAACCAGATAAGTATTGAGGAAGATCTATGGGACAAGGACTTCAAGGTCAAAAGAACTATAAATATCACCATGTTGCAAGATGCTAGAAACAAAGCAATGTATGGTTACAACATTGATAGTTGTATCCAAGATGACATCCAGGAGCTACATACCAAATGTAAAAATTTGGAAGCCAGGAATGCTACTCTGGAGGAGATCATTGACAAAATGCGGAATGATGTTGAGATGTATAAGAATGGAAAGGATGTTTTTGAAAAGGTAGTAGTTAATACTACTAAGATGGAGGATAAAATTAATAATGCCATTGAAAATATGACAAACCCGATAACTGAGAAGATCAACAATAATGACAACATGCTAAGGAAGATGATCACCCTTACCAACACGGGCATGAATGATATAGTTGACAATCTAAAATCCCTGTATACCCTATTGGAAGGGAATAGAACTAACAGAATCAACAAGGATGAACAAGGGAAACAAGATAACCAACTCTCAAGCTTGGGTTCTAGGACCAGATCCAGTACCTAAAAGAAGATTGTTTCCCATGCAAAAGATATCACCGATCTAAGGGAATCAATCCAAAAAATGCAAAACCAAATGGTGGAATCCAAGGAGTTTCTCAAAATGATGAATTGACTCTGGTGCTGGGAGTTTTTGTGTTCCTATTTTGGTGGTAGTTTTTTTGAATTGGTGTTCTACTCTTTTTTCCTTAGTGCATAATTGTTAAATCTGGGTTATGACCCTCTTGGTTTTTGTCATCTTCTCTGACAGATTGTTGTCTTTTAGTTCTTCAATGCTTATCTTTTATTTTCTTTGTTAAAGGGTTTCAAGGCCCCTTCAAACCTGTTGTTACTGTAATCAAAAACTATGGCATGCTTATTAGTTGGACTATTAAATGTTGAATCAGAAATAATGAGTTGCCTTGTACCTCCATACGTAAATGCATTACATAGACAATGCATGCCAACTTTTTTTTGTTCCAATTTTTTATAACTAATACTTATAAAATTTCTGGCAAAAATATAGATAACCAATCATGTAAAAACAAAATTATAGCAAAAATACTATATATAAAATATAGGCATTACAAACTATAGAAAAAAGTTATAAATTTATCTCTCCATCGCATAAATAAATAAGAGCGAGCTCAATTGAAAATATTAATGTCTTCAAAAAATTGAACCCTTTCCTTGCTCTTTCTTGGAGACATAATCATATAAATCCACAAAACTCTAGAAATATGTTTTTCACTTCTCATGGCAAAACTAATTCATGGTTTTCTTGTCATCAATAATATTTTTGAGCTAGATGACAATACTTGCATGGGCATATGTAAAGAAAGAACAACACCAATTTATCTTCTTAAGGATAAGCTTGCACAATTATTCCTCATTTAGGTGTGATTGTATGAATATAATCATATACTTTGAAAATCTTCTTCTAGAAGCAAGAAAACTATGCAGTTGTGTTTTTCAAAATGATTAAAGTGATGTATGTTTTAGATATAAATTCTACTTTAGGACTCTTAAAATTATCAGCTCTTGCTCAACCAATGATTACCTCTTTCATAGACCTTACTTAAATCAAAATGTAAAGAACAAAAAAAAATACAAGCAAAAACATCTGCATCAAAAGTAACTTTGGCATACATATTCTGTGTATTATTAAATATTACAATATAAATGATATATTACTTTGTAACTAGAGTTGTATGTATTTTATGAAGATATGCAATCAACACTTTTTTTGTCTAACTTTTAATGCTTAAAACAAAACAAAAATGGCCTGAAAAATACAATGAGCCAATCAAGATAAAACAAAAACTAATGTAAAATGCAAATAAAAAACTAACAAATTAATATAGATAAAAACTAGTTGCAATAGCTTGAAATAGAGATAGACCAAGGAATACAAACAAGAAAATCACTCACCATACCTAAAAACATGATACCAAATGTGTTAGTAGACACAAGACATATAGATTATTTGTTAAATGTTTGAAATCAATGATTGAAACATATCTTTTTTTCTCTCTCCAATATTTTCAAAATTGAAGATAATTTGTTTCTCTATCTCTATATAAAATCATTCCAATATTCGTGTTGTTTATATTGTTCCTCTTTCCAACATTATTTGTAAAAAATTTCCCCTATTATTTAATAATAAAATTAAACACATAACTAGTATTTAGTATTTACTTATTTTTTTGATGGTACTATTTTTAAAATTTTACTGTTGACATCATTTCAAAAAAATGACATAAATTATTTATATTTTGTTCATTGCATGACAACAATAAAGCATAGCATATGCCTTGTATTTGCTAAGACATTTTCTATAATGTAAGCATCTACATAGAAAATGCATGCCAATATATAACAACGCTAATTGAATAAACTTTCAATTAGATAACTTTTGCTATTGTTCGGGTTTTGACAAATATGAGCAATAAATAATATTAAGATAATACAAAAATAAGAGAAGACAAAAATACAATAAAATAGACATTTAAGGTGGTTCACCCAATATGGGCTACATCCACTAGATAAATAGTTATCCACTTTATTTTATCATCTACCAAAGATAAAATTACAATATGATGATTTTTCATCATATAGTCGTTATTTATCAGGCCTTTTTGAGGTAGTTTACAAGGTCGATTAACAAAATAAACCCTAACGCTAAAATGATTTTCCTTGGGGGTTGGGCCCCCAAACCCTCACTTTTAGGGGTGAGGATACATGGCGAGCTTACAGTACTTTCCTGATCAGTAACCAAAATCCAAGAATCTCCCACTTGGAGATTGATCATGTAGCAACATCGCTACCCTTGAATCTCCCTATTAGAATAACTGAGAGGGGGAGTGAATCAGTTAGATCAGTTATCCTATAGTCCTGAATACAAATATGTACCTTATAAAACAATTCCAACAAATTATGCAGCTTGGTAACATAAAATATCAATCTGTCTATCCAGTTTACCAATTACCAGTAATTATCCAAATGTGATTACCGACTAAATCAACTATGTAGTATGTAAAGTATGATAAAAAAACAATCATCACAAATAACACATAACACAATGATTTAACGTGGAAACCTTGTTAAGGGAAAAACCACCTGGGACCGGTAACCCAAAATAATTCACTCTTCTGAAGTGAGCTCGATGAAGAGCCAACCCCATTAAATGTTACAATACACATTGTTAGGTGTGACCTAGTTAGAGTATTTATCACTAACAGTTAACTTTTGACCAACATTCACTATGGGGTCAACAAGATAACAAAGTACATTCCTTGAATGACATAGGGTAGAATATAAGATTGTTAAGTCCACTTGGTTAAGAGATTTTTTGAATCAATGGTTAAACTGATACAGTACTGATCTGATTCAAATAAAACTCAATTACAAATATTCAGATCTATGCTAAGCCCATACAAAAATCCTTTGATCATTAATCAATTCACTTCCTTAATATTTCTCAACTTACTTTCACTCGATAAATAGTTCTCTGACGCTCGGTAAACTCTGCAGCTCAATTCTTTCAATAACCAGTTTGATCAGGCATGCATGAATAAAGTCTTCATGTGAAATCTCTCCAATCTTCTTCTTTCTATCATGTTTCAATAATGAAACTCATATCTCTTATATAGACAAGTAAACTATTTTCATATAAACCATTAGATTTTTTTGCTTAATCTCCTTCATCCATTTTGCCTCTTAAACCTTCCTCGATAGATGTGTCATTAACACGTTTCAATCTCATCCTTTAGATCTTCTCCAAATTGTGTCAGTCATGGATCTCATAACAAACTTCATCCTTAGTCTCGAAATCATAACAATTTCTAGCTCATCAAATACAGTCGGTTGTTCTTAGCATTTAATGTTTTCATCCATACTTGATTGATATAGAAATGCATTGATGATAACTAGTTGAACTAGCTCGGTTAATATTGTCAGTTGATATACACTACACTAGCTCAATGTATACAGAAATCTTCAATTACTGACCACATTAACATGTTCAATTTCAAATCTCTTCTTCACAATAGATTAATGTAACATGCTCAAGTCAACAATATAAAGCCATAGACTCGTCAATAAGTTACCCAATGTTTTCCTTATCCTTATCTGTCATATCCATCTTTTCCTCTTGTAGATATCTCAGTTCTTCATCTTTTCTTCCTTCAACAGATGTTCAGATGTTTTTAACTAACATAATAAGTATTGTCAAAACTAGTTGACATCAATGACAACATATTGACTGATTTAATCATCTTACATATCATTTCAGTAGATCGATGATCTCTAATCATTTTTCCTTCAATTCATACAGATATTTAATCAGTTGTAGTTCATCACTCCCAATAGATTGACATACTTGGACTTGACTATTTCACATTTCCACTATGATTGAGCTTGAAGGCCAATAGAAATTGAGAAACTAAACTCATTTTCTCTTGAGTTACTGCCTTGGTCAACATATTTGTAGGATTCTTGCTAGTATGTATCTTCTTCAACTTTAATGTTCCAATCTCTAAAATTGAGTGTATGAAATGATACCAAAGCTATATGTGTCTAGTCTAAGAGTGAAGGGGAGAGTTCTTTTCAAGATGAATCACATTCTAACTATCACTGTACAAATTTTTATTCTTGTGTGTCTTTCCCAATTCCTCCATAATCCTTCGTAACTAAATCATCTACTTCCTAGCCTCTATAGCAACAACATATTCAACTTTTGTTGTGGAGAGTTCTACAACCTTTTTCAATCTAGAAATCCAGTTGACTATTGTGCCACCTATAATAAAAACATACCCTATAGTGCTCCTACTATCAATATCTCGTACTAAATTTAAATCAATGTAGCCTTTTAAAGTGGAATGAGAGCCTCCAAACATAAGGACTAAGTTATTGTACCTCTCAAATACTTGAGAATCAAATTTACTACATACCAATTCTCTTTTCCAAGATTGTTCATATACCTTCTCACAAATCCCACTACATGTGCAATATCTAGCCTTGTACACACCATGGCATACATCAAGCAACCAACTCTTGAAGAGTATGGAACCTTAGACATATACTCCATCTCCTCTTTTATCTTGGGGCTCATTTCCTTGGATAAACTAAAATCAATAGGCAAAAGTGTACTAACTAGTTTTGCATCTTTCATCTGAAATCTTTTCAACACCTTTTCTGTGTAATCACTTTGAGACAATGTCAATGTGTGATTTTTCTTGTCCCTAGTTATTCTCATACCAAGGATCTATTTTTCTGCACCCAAATCCTTCATAGAAAATGACTATGGTAATTTTTGTTTAAGGTCATTTATATGGTATATATTAGACCTGACAACAAGCATGTCATCAACATATAATAATAGGATAATATAGCTACCATTATTGAGGTTCTTGTTTCAAACCATACAATCTCTTCTTCAACCAACACACTAATCCATCCTTACCTTTGGCATCATATCCTTGTGGTTGCTACATATAAACCTCTTCCTCTGAATCTCTATGGAGAAAAGTTGTCTTGACATCTTATTATTCCAAATACAAATCTTTTGTGGCCACAACACTTAGAATAGTTTGAATTTAAGTCATTTTAACAATATAAGAAATATTTCAACAAAATCAATACCTTTAACCACAAGTCTATCTGTGTATCTTTTCTTTTTGAGACATCCTTCCTTTAACCTATAAACCCATTTATTAGGCAACTCTCTTTTACCTTCAAGAAATTACACTAACTCCCAATTTTGATTTGTACCAATAAATCCATCTCCTCTTCCATTCCTTTCTCCTGCTTCTTTTTGGTTTCAACTTGCATTTATTTTGGATAACCTTTTGATTCCCCTGAATAAGTCAATAATACATAATATAATGAAGAAGAATATCATTCATGAAGTCAACTTATCCTTGAAGATCTTCTTACTAGAGTTTGAGTAACTTATTGTAGTTTTAGTTGTTCAATGTTTTATGGTGTTTTTGGTACTACATTTACTAGGGTTTTATCAACTACCATGTATTTTGTGTTGGAAACTGCAATTGAAGTAATTGTTGTGTTGTCATTGATGTCAAACCTTAACTGGTAAGACTATTGCTACTTAAAAAAGTACTATATATATTGTATTGTTGTGAAGAAGGGAAAGAAAGGATGGTAACAATAGCACCTAAGGAAAGGTTGATTTATCTTGATGCTACAAAGTGTACTTGACTATGTTGTACAATGATGAGAAAATGTATTGTTTATCTTAGTAAGATTGAAGACTAAACTGGTAGGCTGACCGAGCAAAAATGGAGAAATCATGTTCAAGCTGAGTAATGTTAGTGTTGACTGAGTCAGTATATGCTGAGCAAAATTCTAGTTTTGACCAAACATCAATTAATTGTCGAGAAAGACAGTTGTGTGATGATGAATATCACCTTCATGAAATTAAGATCTAATAGCAATAATTGAAAGTAAATACAATGCAAATCTAATTAGAATTGAAACTATGATCTATAGCATCTCATGGTTCTCTAGAAAGAGGTGGTAAGTGAAGCTCTCAGCTCAAATCCTCACTAGTGACACTTCTAAAATGAGAAATTATGCTTCTAATATGCTTCTACAATGCTCATTCAATGCTTAATCTAGCTCAAATTGACAAGATATAATGCGAATTACTCTAAATGCTCTTAATTGCTCTTAGAATGCTCTCAATTGCCTATAGTAACAATACTTTGCAAATGAAGTTATAAGATGATAATTGCTCTCAAAATGCTTCATATTTATAGTAATTTCCCAAGGGTAGGGGGTGGAGTGAAGTAATCATGATCAACCTTAGGTTGAGTCAAATACTTTGCTTTGTTCATAAATGGGGGGACAATGAGGGGACAATCCTTTAGATGGTCTCAAAGCTTTGGACACTTTAAAGGTTTGAGTGATTTATGTCTTTTTGTCCTCAATTTTCATTGGTTGCTCAACTTTGTTGAAAGATATTAAGAATTATTAAATTCAATTAATTAATTAAATTTAGCCATGTAAGGTAATAGGTTCATTTTGATTTTTGATTTAAACAACTATACACTTAATTGATTAAAATCAATTATGTAGTGTTTTTCACCCCTTTAAGCTTTCATTTAATTATTTAACCTCATTATTTGATTTTTCCTTTACTTTAATTGATTTTGTCCAACTTTATTTAATTATGTCCATTTTTAATTGATTTGATCCCTTTTCTTATTGAATTTTGATGATTTTGAGCCATTTTAATTGATTTTTGCAATTTAAAAGCACTTTGTCCAATTTTGCGTGTCTACAAATGCCCCTCTTTGAATTGTTGTGTGAAGAACATTGATTCAAAGATTCTTGTGAGTCTTGATCACTTTTAGGTCTTGATTGTTGATTCCCTAATATGCCTCTGATACTGATTGATTGCTACCCCTGAAATGATATGATATGATACTGATGCTGATACAAAAAAATTTGTGATACAATTGAAAGTAAATACAATGCAAATCTAATTATAATTGAAACTATTATCTATAACATCTCATGGTTCTCTAGAAAGAGGTGGTAAGTGAAGCTCTCAGCTCAAATCCTCACTAGTGACACTTCTAAAATGAGAAATTATGCTTCTACTATGCTTCTACAATGCTCATTCAATGCTTAATCTAGCTCAAATTGACAAGATATAATGTGAATTACTCTAAATGCTCTTAATTTCTCTTAGAATGTTCTCAATTGCGTATAGTAACAATACTTTGCAAATGAAGTTCTAAGATGATAATTGCTCTCAAAATGCTTCATATTTATAGTAATTTCCCAAGAGTAGGGGGTGGAGTGAAGTAATCATGATCAACCTTAGGTTGAGTCAAATACTTTGCTTTGTTCATAAATTGGGGGACAATGTGGGGACAATCCTTTAGATGGTCTCAAAGCTTTGGACACTTTAAAGGTTTGAGTGATTTATGTCTTTTTGTCCTCAATTTTCATTGGTTGCTCAACTTTGTTGAAAGATATTAAGAATTATTAAATTCAATTAATTAATTAAATTTATCCATGTAAGGGTAATAGGTTCATTTTGATTTTTGATTTAAACAACTATACAATTAATTGATTAAAATCAATTATGTAGTGTTTTTCACCCCTTTAAGCTTTCATTTAATTATTTAACCTCATTATTTGATTTTTCCTTTAATTTAATTGATTTTGTCCAACTTTATTTAATTATGTCCATTTTTAATTGATTTGATCCCTTTTTATGCATTTTGATGATTTTGAGCCATTTTAATTGATTTTTGCAATTTAAAAGCACTTTGTCCAATTTTGCGTGTCTACAAATGCCCCTCTTTGAATTGATGTGCAAAGAACATTGATTCAAAGATTCTTGTGAGTCCTGATCATTTTTAGGTCCTAATTGTTGATTCCCTGATATGCCTCTGACACTAATTAATTGTTGCCCCTGATACGATATGATATGATTGCTGCCTCTGATATGATATGATATGATGCTGATGCTAATACAAAAAAAATTGTGATGCCCCACTAATTTTATGATTTTTTATTTCAATTTCAATTTGATACCCTGATGCCCCCTCTGAAATTAAAACATATTAATAGTTTGATTTGAAAATTTTGATGATGTTCGATTCATTGAATATGTTTTCATTTCTGAAAATTTGATGATATACGATGCGTTCAAGGATGTCTCGATTAGTTTGATATGGAAATATATAGGTCTAAGCCAATTTTCACCTCCAAAATTAGGTCAAAATAGCTTAAATAGGTTGAAAAACCTTGTTTTACTATTCATTTTTACTTTTCTCTTTGGTGATTTTGCTCTAATCCTACAATGAATTTTGAGATGGTTATCCCTATTCGAGAGCATCAATTCGAGAGGTGTCAGAGATATGTGAGGCCACCTAAGTACGAACCTCCTATAAGTTATTTCTAACCTCTATTTTGCATTTATTGCAATTTCTTGTTCCATCGTTGTGTTGAATTTGCAAATTCACGCCTAGAAATATTTTACTGTCACTTAGACCCTTTAACTATCGCATTCGTGCTTTCCTTTCACGCTTCCGTGTAGTTTAATGCCCTGAAAAACTTTCAACCTCACCTAGGAATAGGATACTCCCATGTACAACTAAATCAAAATGCCCTTTTTCATATACACTATCGGTTAGGAAACCCTAGCAAATTTACTATCGCCTAGGCCACCTTTTGTTGTCGCTTAGCATGATTCAGTGTCGCATAGCATAAGAACTATCGCCTAACACTAGAATAATGTCACTTCACAAATTTTTTCTATCACTTAGGAGGAATGTCACCTGGGCTGATAAAAATCATGCCTGCAAACTTTTGAAAAAAAAATTGTACTTTTTTTCACACTCGTACTTGATTGTGTCTAATGAAAAAATTGATGACTTTTGATGCTCGAGTTGAATGAGTAGATTAGGTCTATTGCTTTCAACAAAACAAATGGATTAGGATATCAGGATAGTGTTACCAACGAATGTGATTTTTCAATCTGATTAGGATAGGATATTGATAGGATAAATTAATCAGTGTGAAAATCGATATGATTTGATACTTTTGCTTCATTCTTAGGACACAAAGAAATGAACAAATGGTACTTGGTGTGATTGCTTGATACTTTGAAAAACTTGATTAACTTGAGATAATTCCTTGATATGATATACTGATATGATTCCTTTGCTTTTCCAATAGGCAAACTTCCCTACTTTATACATTCGGACAGTAGCTTCTTGGGTCATTGATTTGGGCTAGACTCTTACAGATGCTGAGTTATGTGTGATTGAGCTGTGTGGTTTGAGTTTTCTCCTTGATCTACCACGGTTCCAACTGAACCATGTTTATTGACTACAGTGGTGGAGCAATGGCACTTTGATCACAACACATTTCATTTTCCATATGGAGAGATGACGATCATGCCTGAGGATGTGTATCAATTACTACCTATCCCATGCAGGGGAGAGGTAGTGTACTATGATTCTATTTATGATTCTATTATTTTTCAATGAGTGTTCGGGAAAAATTCTATTGATGATGGTGATATGATCACTTGGCCTCAGTTTGCATCTTTTCCTACCTTGCCAGCAGTACTGGGTGCATTGATTGGCAGTTTACTTCTTCCCGACCAGTGGGGTCATGGTTTTTCCATTGGATGGGGTAGGATATTGGAGGATTTTCTTTCTCATCCTTGATGCTTTGATTGGGGTTCATGCATCCTTGCACAGTTATATCATGATTTGCATGAGGTAGTCTATCGAGCGAGTGCATCCTTGTCAGTTGGTGCAGTGGTTCTTCAGTTGTGGATATGGGAGCATCTTCCCATCACTAGGCCTATTTTTGACAGGGTTCTACCTTGAGGTTTTCCCTATGCTTTTCTATACACTAGGATGGTTATATAGCATCATTTGGGTCATCTAGACTTTTGGCGATGATAGATTGATGATCTAGATTAGGTTTTATGGAGACCATATAGGGGTTGCGAGTTATGGAGGGAGGATGATGATGAGTTACCATATATGTTTGCCCCTCACTGGATGATTGGTCGCACTACTACCACTATTAAGCACTTTTGCTTTGGCAAAGTTTCTAGACAGTATGGTCAGACACAGGATATGTCACAAGGTATAGCATTGTATGCTCAGTACAGGCTGAGAGATCTATGTAAGGTCCTCTCATTGATTATGAGTTTTCCTTAGATCAGATTGTTAGTATGGCTTATTGTAGGTGGGAGATGCTTTCTGGTGTAGCTGATGCAGGTATGTCTCACAAGTTTGCCGATTGGTGGGCTCATAATAGGTTTATTTGGTTCACTGATCCAACAGAGCCTATCCCAGGTCAAGGTGATGTAGGTGGTGGTGGAGGTGGTGGGGGTAGATGGTGGAGATGAGGAGGGCAAAGAGATCCTCTTGTTATTGCTGATAGAGGATGGGTGAGACATGGTCATGTGAGGGATAGAGATCGTGCTAGAGGTCATGATGATGCACTTGATAGACAGTAGAGAGTTCACAGACATCAGAGACAGCAGAGATAGTCTCATGTTGATGTGGCTAGGCAGATTCCCAGTGGATTGGATCCTTTAGTTTAGTTGCAGAGAGTAGCCTTGGCTCAGCAGGATGATGATGCAGCACAGCAGGATCAGGTTCTGGCATAGCAGGTGCCTATATAGGATTAGCAGCCACAGGATCATGGACAAGGTTCATAGGATGCTCCTACTATAGGTGTTGTAGTACAAGATGTTTAGTCTCTAAGGATAGATATGTCCATAGTTGTTGGGCATTTAGATCAGGTTGTCACCTTGATGTAGCAATTTATGTCGGCTGTGGTGCAGAGATAGAGTGGAGCGAGCACTTCTCAGGCTCCTCCCCCACAAGATGGTAGAGGTCCAAATGGATCTGGTGCTATAGGCTCTTGATTTTTTTGATGATAGATTCACTCATGGCTGATGTACTTGTATCATGTCATATTTTTTATTGATCAGACCATTTGATGTACCTCTTTTGTATGACATTGTACCTTGATATACTGAGTTGATGGATCATTGATGAACACTTTTTTTATGATATATGATGATATACTCATTGGTTCTCCTTAATGAGTTATTTATGAGATTATCTTTTATGAAACTATATGATGTGTTATGCATTTCCTTTGATTTATGCTATGGATGCAGTTATCTTATTTTATGATATAGATAAATGATGCAATGATGTATGGATTTAAAACGTGGTTTTCTCTTTTCTCAATGTATGAATGCAAAGTGGTTTATGGAAATGCATGTGGAAATGTCCCTTTTGTTTTTGAATTTTTCAATGCCAATGAAATTCTATCCTTAACTACATGTAAGCAAATGATGTATGGATGTTTTTCTCTTTTTCTAGTATATGGATAATGATTAATGATTAATGTTATGCATGAATGAAGAAGATAATCTCATTTTCTTTATTTTTTTTTATCAAGAGTAAGACGTTTGATTGAATCCCACATTTCTTTAGTGTTTTGACTAACCAAGATTATTGATGTACCCCCTTTTGCCCTTGGAAAATTAACCACAAACAAATGCATTTAATCTAACATGATAATGCAATTAACCTAACATGATAATGCAATTAATGTAACATGATTATGCAATGCAACCTAAGTGTCACCATCTTTTAGCAAATAAATGCCATGAGGATAAATTTTCATCATTGAGCATTTTGGGACTAGAAAGCTACTACAATCATCACTGACCACATCATGATGATATGAATACCACTTTTTATCACTTTTTGGTAACCTCCTTTTTGAACCAAGTACAACCCTCACTGGTTGGATGACCAAACTATGGGAGTCTAAATACCGGTGTCAATGGATTCAATGTTGCAAGTGGATTTTTGGTATTAAGATATAAAAGATCTAAATAGCCAAGGGATCAGTTTGCGTAAACAAGGAAAGCTCAATCCATCTTCTTATGAGATAGTCCTCGATGGTTCTTTGATGACCATGTCGTTAGATGAACTCTCATAAGTTGATGAATCTTCCTCCAAAAAATCACTCAAAGGCAATAAAATATCACATTTTTATCATGGCTAATCTAGTCGAAACATCATCGAATAGCTCAAAAGATATGATAAAAAGTCAATTTCCTAAAGATTTATCAAAAAGAAAATTTCTATTGTTTTGCAATGTTTCTTGATTTTCAAAAAGTATTTCCAAGCATTCTGATCTTTAAGGTGTTTTTGTCAATTTTTAATCCTGATTTATAAAGTCAATGAAGGCTCAAGGATCATGTTGTAGGATCGAATACTTAGGGTTTGACCAATGATGTCCATCAAGGTTCAATAACTTTCCACTCTTCTAAAACTCTAATAAATCTCTCTCTGACGTGGCTGATTGTAGCACTTATTGAATCCATTTGGTACCAAATTTTCAATCCTCTTCTGCCCCCAAGTGATAAATGTGATTGGTCAACAAGCTTAGGGTGGATGGACAATGCAATTATGTGACTAAACAGCTTTATTGTGACTATGTACAAATGATGGATGCAATGGCAGTTGTACAAATGGGGTGTTGGAAATGCAATATGGATATATGTGACTAGGAAAGACAAACTTAAGGGAACAAAAGGTGCTTGTTTACCAATTTTTCACCTTCTGGATCTTTTTATTTTTTTGCTACCAAGGCGCCTATTGCTAGGTTTTCACCAAGGCACTTTTTCTCTTTTTTCTTTTTTTTGTATTGTTTTTCAAAAAAAAAATTTGTATTTTTCATTTTCTCAATTTTTTTGTATTTTTCATTTTCTCTTCTACTATGTGCAATAAATATGATGCTCCTCATCTGATACTCTTTATACTCTTTCATCTCCCTCATGTGTAGAACCTTTTGAGATGCGTGATGTTGATGGGTTCTTGGAGTTCCTCTCCTTCACAATCTAATAACTTATAGGTCCCCATGCCAAATGAAGACACTATGATGAATGGTCCAAGCCAATTAACCTCCCATTTTCCTTTCTTCTCTCTTTCAACCTGATTCTTTGGGTTCTCTCTCAACACTAAGTCTCCTACTTGAAAGACTCTCGGTTTGATATGTTTATTATAGTTCCTCGAGATTCTATTTTGGTACACTTTCAGGTTCTCATAAGCTTGTGTTTGGTGTTCTTCAATTAACTCCAGTTGTTGAAGTCTAGCGACTCTATAGTCCTCATCTGTGATCAATCCTTGTAATGAAACTTGCAGAGATGAGATTTCAACCTCTAATGGTAGAACTGCTTCAACACCATAGACTAAGGATGATGATGTGGCTCCCGTAAGTGTCTGAATGCTCATTCTATAGGCCCATAATGCTAGATTAATTTGTACATGCCAATCCCTTCCCGATTTATTGACTGACCTCTTCAATATTTTCAAGATATTCTTATTCATGGCTTCGGCTTTCCCATTTCCCTGAGGGTAATAGATTGATGAGGAGTGGTGAGTGATATGAAATGTAGCACAAAGTTCATCCATGTCCTTGTTTTTAAATTCTTTTCCGTTATCTATTATGATGGCATGAGGAATGGCATATCTGCAAATGATGTGGTTCAAGATGAAGATGGAAATTTGCTTACCTGTGGTCATGATCAAAGGAACCACTTCAACCCACTTAGTGAAATATTATGTTGTTGTTATGATATATTTGTGCCCATTTGAAGAAGGTGGGTATATGACGCCAATTAGATCAAACCCCCATTGATAGAAAGGTCAAGGTGTAACAAATGGGTGAAATTCCTATGTCAGTGCATGTATCATGTCACCATGATACTGACATTTGTTGCATATCCTGACAAAGTGGCAAGCATCTTTTTCTAATGTCTTCTAGAAATACCCTAAGCGAAGGATTTTCTTAGCTAGATTTAACCTGCTTGCGTGTGACCTGCAAATGCCTTCGTGAACTTCATGCAAAGCTAATCTAGGCTCTTCTTCTTCTAGACACCTAAGTAACATCTCGTCGAGACCCTTACGATACAATGTTTTTTAGAGGATTATGTAATGGGTTGATTGGCGTATAAAGTTTCATTTTTGAGCTTGGGTTTGGTCTAAGGGTAGCACTTGGTCTTTGAGATATGCATATATAGGACTGTACCAAGGGGAGTCATGTCCGTGTAATAGGGCAACAATTTGGGTTTCAGGAAGTTTGAATGCCGGTTTCACCAACTCTTCCACCAAGAACTCGTACTTCTCATTTTGATCAGGTTTTTGTAACAAGGAAGCCAAGGTGGCCATAGCGTTAAATGCTCTATTTTTCTCTATAGGAATCTGCTCAAAAGTGATCAAGGCAAAGTACTTCTTCCATCCATCAATCATGGTCTTATATGGCATCAAATTTTCATCTTTAGTGTTGTATTCATTGTTGACTTGATTGATGATGAGTTGAGAATCTCCATAAATTTGTAGCTCTGTGATGTTCCACTCTAAGGCCATTTTGATGCCTATGACTAGTGCCTCATATTCTACTATATTATTTGTGCATGGAAACAAGAGCTTGTAGGACTTAGGAATGGTGTAACCTTGAGGAGTGACCAATAGTATGCCGGCCTCGGAATGTCCTTGAGTATAGGAGCCATCAAATTATAACTTCCACATTTTTGCTTCTATGTTTACAATGGTGGAATCTGGAAATTCCACTTGGATAGTTTGTGTAGACATCATGGGGTTTTCAGCTAAGTGATCTGCTATCACTTGCCCTTTTATTGCCTTTCTATCGACATACTCAATGTTGAATTCACTCAATATCATAACCCACTTGACTATCCTACCTATTAAGGCAATTTTACTCAACAAATATTTGAGAGGATCAATTTTGGCAATTAGCTTAACCTTATGCATCAACATATAATGTCTCAACTTTTGAGATGCAAACACAATTTCTAGGCAAGCTCTTTCCATGAATGTGTAGTTAAGTTCATATTTGATCAATGTCCTCCTCAAATAGTAGATAGCTCTTTCCTTTCCTTGTTCATCCTCTTGCGCTAAAAGCACTCCTAGGGATCTTTTGGTAGTAGATATGTATAGAAGCAATGCTTTTCCCTTGATTGGTGGCATGAGAATAGGTGGATTTATCAAATAGGTCTTCAACAATGTGAAAGCTTGATCACACTCTACATCCCACATGAATATAGTATCCTTATGTAGCAACCTAGTGAAGGAATGACATTTTTCTACCAATTGGGAAATAAACCTTCTTATGGATTATATTTTGCCTTGTAAGGATCTCATTTGGCTGATGTTATTTGGTATCTCCATATCCATTATGGCTTGTACTTTCTCTAGGTCCACTTCAATTCCTTTGGCGAAAACTATATAGCCTAATAAATTGTCAAATTAGACACCAAAGGCACATTTCTTTGGGTTTAATCTGACTTTGAATTGCTCCAACCAAATGAATATCTTTTTCAAAATTTGGAGGTGTTCTTCTCTTTTGTGGGACTTTGCCAATATATCATCCACATAATCTTCTAAGAATGTATGCATCATGTCATGGAAGATAGTTGTCATGGCCCTTTGATATGTGGCTCCAACACTTTTAACGCTGAAGGGCATGACATTCCAACAAAAAGTGCCCCAAGGGCAAGTAAAGGTAGTCTTATCCTAGTCTTTAGGTGCAATTTTGATCTGATTATAGCCATTGAAACCATCCATTAGGGAGTACATGGAATGACCCGCTATCAAGTCAACTATTGCATCAATGCTCGGAAGTGGAAAATCATCCTTAGGACAAGCAAGATTTAGATCTTAAAAATTTGATGCAGGAGCATCCTGGGTGTAAGAGCAATCTTGCATCACCCAAAAATATTTCTGTTTTTATATTCAATAAGGGCTATTTTGTGTAGAGCTGCTATTTATGGAAAGTTACTATTTTTGGTAATTTTTGTATGTGCTCAGAATGATCTGATTTCTTTCTTGGAGGTTCATGTTGGTCATATAATTCTGCCAGTAAAGTTTCATTGCCAGATCAAGTGTATATTGGAGGATATTGAAGATTTTCAGTATTGGCAGCAGGGTACAGAAACTTTGAACTCAGTTTTGAAGGCTTTAGAGGCCCCAGATGAGGTCAAAAATTTGGGTGATGGGCGCTTGCACGGATCAAGCCTGTAGAGCGCTTCGTGGCATTTCTGAAATGGGGTTATAATAGCCAATCGGGTCAACTGGTGATGACTTATGGTCTTTGAAAGTTGGGCCACCTGAAATGGCAGAAAATAATTTTCTTCAAAATTTATGTTCGGGTTTCAAATGTTATCTTGAGCCGACTATGATGTAATAAAATGTAAAATAAAATAATTCTAAGTTTGGTCGGCCTTATTGGCTAAAATTCTGGAACCTTCCCAGGCGGTGGAAAGTTGCCTATATAGGAAGGCTGTATTATTGTCTTAGGAGTTCAGAATAGTTCTGGGTAGTAGATCTGGGTAATAGTTCGAGGCTTTGTCCTACAGAATATTGTAAGGGAATTCCCATGTGGCTTTGCATATTGTAATTCTAAAAGTTTGTAATTCCACATTTGTGGAGATAATAAGAAGCCAATTTTCTGTCCTTGCATATTGTTGTTGTTTCTCTATATCTGTTATGTGTTTGTGGTATTAAGGGGAGCACCCTTCATCAGGTGGTATCACAGTAGGTTTTCTTGAGTGTGTAAACAGATCATCGACTGTGAGGCAGTTTGCACCAGGACCGTGGCTAGGGTTTCAGAGCGCATCGTGAAAATGCCTCCACGAAGGGAACGTGGCAGAAGAGCTGGTGTTGTGACACCTGAGGTTAGAGAGCTGCAGAGACAAGTGCGAGCATTGCAAGAAGAGATTCACAGAGGAATGAATCTTAATGTCAGAGATGAAAGCGAGGATGAAGCCGAAGAAGAATATCAAGAAGGAGAAGTTGAAATTATGAACCAGGAGGAAGAAAGACTTTTTCGGGTGATTTCCAAGATTGGGAAAAGACCTAAGATTGAGGTTCCTACATTTTCTGGAAATCTTAACCCAGAGGAATTGATCGACTAGATCAATGAATGTGAAGAATATTTTGAGTATGAAGATGTTAAGGATCCTGATAGGGTCAAATTTGCGAAGGCCAGACTGAAAGGTCATGCGAAGATATGGTGGCAAGAGATTCAGTTGGAGCGAAATAGAAGGGGAAAGGAGAAAATCATGAGATGGGATCAGATGGTGGATAAATTGAAGCGACAATTCATTCCTGTTGATTATGAGCTTGACCTACTGAAGAAAATGCAAAGTTTGAAGCAAGCAAGAAGATCTGTTCAGGAGTATACAGAGGAGTTCTATCGACTTCTCATCAGAACAGGCCATGCAGAAGCTGATAAAGAGAAAGTTGCCTGATACCTTAATGGGTTAAGGCCAAGCATTCAGGAGGAGCTGAACCTGGTTCGAATGAACAGTATTGAAGAGGCATACCAGTTTGCCCTAAAAGTAGAGGAAAAGCTGAACAAGAAGTTTGAGAGAAGACAAAATGAAAGAGGTCGCGGTGGATGATCTGGTGGACGGTCATATGGTGGTCGAAATGAAGATCTGAAAAAGAAGGATGAGGCCAGTAGCAGTCAGAATCAGCGAGGAAATAATTCCAATCACTTCTAGGATCAGAATAATAGAGATCAGAGAGGAAGAGGAAGAGGACAAGGATCTGGAAGAGGTGGCTTCCGTGGAACATGTTTTCACTATGGAGAAGAAGGTCATAGGGCATTTGAATGTCCTCAGCACCAAGGAAGAATAGACAGGAGAAATGAAGGCCAGGCCAGAGTTGCACATGTAGATGAAGATGCCAGATCATCAAATTCTGAAGATGCTGAAAGAGGAGAAACGTTGATTAACAGAAGAGTCCTGTTGAGTGGTGAGAATGAACCTGAGTAAAGAAGGAGCCTGTTTCACACTAGGTGCAAGTGCGAAGGTAAATGTTGTGATGTGATTATTGATAGTGGAAGCACTGACAATTTGGTGTCAGAAAAGATGGTGACAAAGTTGAAGCTCAAGAGATAGAAACACCCACATCCATATCAGATTGTCTGGGTGCAGGATGACCACAAGGCCATGGTCAGCGAATAGTGCCTGGTAAAGTTCAAGATCGGCAGGTACCAAGATGAGGTACTATGTGATATCATCTCTATGGATGCATGTCATATGTTGTTGGGTAGACCATGGTAGTTTGACAGATGTGCTGTACATGATGGTCGTGCGAATACCTATTCCCTGACAAAGCATGGAGTGCGACATAAGCTAAAACCATTGAAGGAGACTGAAGAAAAGGTATGTGGTAATGCAAGGATAACTTTTGTTGATGGAAGAAATTTTCTAGATGGTATGAGGCATGAGCATGTATGTTTTACTTTAATTCCAAAAGTCAGTAAAAAGGAAGTAGAAGATGTTCCTGTAGAAGTTGCAAATTTGTTGAATGAGTTTCAGGATATTGTATCCGATAACGTGCCTGATGGATTACCACCAGTCAGGAAGATCAGTCATCAGATGGACTTGATCCCAGGAGCGAGTTTGCTGAATAAGGCAGCACACAGAATGACACCTGCAGAAAGTGAGGAGTTAAACAGACAAGTACATGAGTTGTTACAGAAAGGATTGATTCGAGAGAGTCTGAGTCCCTGTGCTGTACCAGCGATATTAGCACCAAAGAAGAATGGAGAGTGGAGGATGTGTACAAATTCTAGAGCAATAAACAAGATCACAATCAAGTACAGGTTTCCATTGCCACGAATGGATGATATTATGGACTGTTTGAGTGGAGCTGTGTATTTCTCAAAGATAGATCTGAAGAGTGGATATCATCAAATTCGGATCAGAAAAGGAGATGAATGGAAGACTACCTTCAAGACAAAAGATGGACTGTATGAGTGGTTAGTCATGCCTTTTGGGCTAACCAATGCATCGAGCACTTTCATGCGGCTCATGAACGAGGTTCTGAAAGAATTTCTGGGTAAGTTTGTCATTGTTTACCTAGATGATATTTTGATTTTTAGCAAGACATTGGAGGAACATATGATGCATATTCGTATGGTGTTTGAGAAGTTGAGAGATGAGAAATTGTTGATTAACTTGAAGAAGTGCAGTTTTGTGAAGAAAGAGTTAGTGTATTTGGGATTTGTAGTTTCAGCAGAAGGTCTAAAAATGGACCCAGAGAAGGTACAGGCTATCCTTGAATGGCCTACTCCAAGGAGTGCTACTGAGGTAAGATCTTTTCATGGTTTAGCTAGTTTTTACAGAAAGTTTATAAAAAAATTTAGCAGTATTTGTGGACCCTTGACTGAAACAATGAGAGGGGATAGAAAAGAGTTTAAGTGGACTAATGGGGCAGAAAAGAGTTTTCAATTGTTGAAACAAAAAGTTACAGAATAACCTATTTTAGCACTTCCAAATTTTAATAAGGTGTTTCAAGTAGATTGTGATGCTAGTGGTACTGCAATAGGAGCTGTTATGAGCCAAGAAGGTAAACATGTTGCGTATTTCAGTGAGAAGTTAAATGATGCCAAGAGGAAGTATTCTGTTTATGACTAGGAATTTTATGCTATAGTTCAGGCATTAAAGAAGTGGAGACATTATCTGCTTCCTAAGGAGTTTATTTTGTATACTGATCATCAAGCTTTGCAATATTTGAATAGTCAAGGAAAATTGAATCAAAGGCATTTGAAATGGGTTGAGTTTTTGCAGAGTTATACATTTGTTTTGAAACACAGGAGTGGAAAGTCTAATAGGGTTGCAGATGCTCTTAGCAAAAGGCAACTATTGCTGACAGAAATGCAGATTGAAGTGGTTGGGTTCAAAGAACTCAAAAATTTGTATCCAGAGGATCCTGATTTTGGTGAAGCTTGGAAAGCTTGTACAGAACCTGTTACTCTAGACAGGATGAAATGGCTGGATTTTATCATCCAAGATGATATGCTATTCAGAGGGAGTCAGTTGTGCATTCCACGAAGTTCTATGAGGGAGAATCTCATCAAGGAGAAGCATAGTGGAGGATTGGCTGGACATTTTGGTCGTGATAAAACCCTTGCTTTGGTTGGTGAGAATTATTATTGGCCATAATTGCAGCAAGATGTGAAGAAGTTTGTACAGAGTTGCAGAGTATGTCAGATGGTGAAAGGAGTGAAGTAGAATACAGGGTTGTATCAGCCATTACCTATACCAGAGAAGCCTTGGGAGGATATCAGTATGGACTTTGTTCATGGTTTACCGAGGACTCAGCGGGGACATGATTCAATTTTTGTGGTAGTTGACAGATTTTCAAAGATGGCACATTTCATTCCCTGCAAGAAGACTAATGATGCTGTTCATGTAGCAGGATTGTTTTTCAGAGAAGTGGTGAGACTACATGGTTTGCCAAAGACCATAGTTTCAGATCGGGACACTAAGTTTGTTGGATATTTCTGGCATACATTGTGGAAGAAGTTGAAGACAGATTTGAAGTTTAGCTCATCACATCATCCACAGACTGATGGACAGACAGAGGTGGTGAATAGAAGTTTGGAAAATTTGCTGAGATGCTTGGTTGGAGATAAGCCAACAGGATGGGATTTGATTTTACCATAGGTAGAATTTGCATACAATAATTCTGTCAACAGGAGCACTGGTAAATCACCATTCCAGATTGTATATGGAAGTAGTCCAAGAAATGCATCTGAATTGAGGAAGATAGATAAAGGAGAAATAAGTAGTGCTGAAACTGAGGATTTTGCAGAACACTTGAAGAACATCCATGGGGAGGTGAGGAAGCATATTACCAAGATGAACGCACAGTATAAGGCTAAGGCAGATGAGAAAAAGAGGTATAAGGAATTTCAGGTTGGTGATGAAGTCATGGTTCATTTGCGGAAGGAGCAGTTTCCAGTTGGTACATATAACAAGCTGAAAATGAAGAAGTTTGGACCATGTAGGATACTGAAGAAACATGATTCAGGAAATGCATATGAGGTAGAATTGCCTACTCAGCTAAATATTTCACCAGTGTTTAACATTTCAGATTTGACAGAGTATCATGAAGGAGGTGTTGAAGATGAGATCACAGCAGCACAGTGGAGTATTCCAGCAACTAGTTCAGACACTAAGGAGATCAAAGATATACTGGACAGTCGTGTTGGCAGAAGCACAAGGAACAGGACATATGAAGAATATCTGGTCAAGTGGAAAGGATGACCTATTGAAGATTCATCATGGCTAACAAGGGTGGAGGTTAACCGTCTTAGTTTTCCTCTGCACACCTGAGTCGTGACAGGGTCACTTCTCAAATTACCCTGGGTGTCTGATGCAGGAGCATCCTGGGTGTAAGAGCAATCTTGCATCACCCAAAAATATTTCTATTTTTATATTCAATAAGGGCTATTTTATGCAGAGCTGCTATTTATGGAAAGTTACTATTTTTGGTAATTTTCGTATGTGCTCAGAATGATCTGATTTCTTTCTTGGAGGTTCATGTTGGTCATATAAGTCTGCCAGTAAAGTTTCATTGCCAGATCAAGTGTATATTGGAGGATATTGAAGATTTTCGGTATTGGCAGCAGGGTACAGAAACTTTGAACTCAGTTTTGAAGGCTTTAGAGGCCCCGAATGAGGTTGAAAATTTGGGTGACGGGCGCTTGCACGGGTCAAGCCTATAGAGCGCTTCGTGGCATTTTCGAAATGGGGTTATAATAGCCGATCGGGTCAACTGGTGATGACTTATGGTCTTCGGAAGTTGGGCCACCTGAAATGGCAGAAAATAATTTTCTTCAAAATTTTTGTTCGGGTTTCAAAGGTTATCTTGAGCCGACTATGATGTAATAAAATGTAAAATAAAATAATTCTAAGTTTGGTCGGCCTTATTGGCTAAAATTCTGGAACCTTCCCAGGCGGTGGAAAGTTGCCTATATAGGAAGGCTGTATTATTGTCTTAGGAGTTCAGAATAGTTTTGGGTAGTAGATCTGGGTAATAGTTCGAGGCTTTTTCCTACAGAATATTGTAAGGGAATGCTCATGTGGCTTTGGATATTGTAATTCTGAAAGTTTGTAATTCCACATTTGTGGAGATAATAAGAAGCCAATTTTCTGTCCTTGCATATTGTTGTTGTTTCTCTATATCTGTTATGTGTTTGTGGTATTAAGGGGAGCACCCTTCATCAAAATTTGTGCATACTCAAATGGATTTTTCATGTTTTTTGACTAGTACAATGTTAGATATCCATTCAACATAAGCTATTGCCCTTATGAATCCCACTTTTAAAAAATTTTCTAATTTCACCTTGACTAAAAGAGCTATGTGTGGGTGCATCTTCCGCAATTTTTTCTTAACGGGCTTAACCTCTGGTCTAACATTCAGATGATGCATTATAAAGTTAGGATCTAACCCAGGCATGTTGGCATATGACCATGCAAAGTTTACTTGTTTCTCTTGGAAAATTTTGATGAAGTCCTCTCTTTCTAGAGGTGTGAGTGATGCTGCCAAGTGTATAAATTTTGGATCCACTTCTATACCAATGTTAACCTTTTCTATCAGCTCTATGAGTATAGGCGACCTTTCTTCCTCATGCTCTGGTAGGGTATCCAATCTCTCTTCCTTTGATGCCACAATTGGGTTTTCACCAAAGGAAACATCTTTTATCTTTATTTTTTTGGGTTCTAATGTTGCCACATAATGGTTTTCAGCACTTAACTTTTCTTTTTCTTTTTTTTTTTTTCTTTTTTTGCTTTTGACTAAGAGATTGAACCCCTGCTACTTCTATCATGTTCAATTCAAATTCATTGGTGAAAGAGGGCTCAACTGCATTAAGATATTGGTTTGCTGCTTGGTCATTAGGGAAGTAAAGCAAGTCACTTGGCTTGGTTTGGTCCCAATCAATAAGATGGGGATTTATTAAGGATACAGTTTCATTGGGCAAGTTTTCATCAATTTGGTTTATGGACATGACTTTGTTTGAGGGTTTGTACATTGTATCATTTAGATCTATGACGTGTGCTTCCTCAAGATGGTCCATGGAAGAAGGGTCAAAATCCCCTTCACTTGAGTCCTCATTGACTTCTACAGGAAATAACATGGGAAAAGCCACGAGTGGATTAAAACTAATGTTTGAATCTCCCTCCTCCGAAGGCATCCAAAATGTAACTATCCATGGCGGACTCGTATATGCTTGTCCTATGTTAAGACCTTGTATATTAGGCTCTTCATTGACTTGAATTTCTTGCCTTGGGATCTTTGCATATGTATGTATTGTGACTACTTCTTTATCTTGAGATGATTCATCAGATAGGGTGTCCTACTCATAATCCTGGGAGTCATCACTATCTCCATTGAATTCTAAGGTATTTACTTGAGGATAAAAATCTTGCATTGGGTTGGAGCTTTCACCTTTGTATTGGTAGCCTACTCCAGATCTTTCTTATTTTTCCCTCCAAGTAGGTTCAATGGGTTCTAATAACCCTCTATTCCTTTTGCCTAAGGGTCCTCTTCCCTTGTATCCCATCTTCTACATTATTTCAAACCCTTTCCCATATTGCTCGATTTGTATATTAACATGTTGGATTCTTTCCATGGGAGTGTTTGAGGTATCTTCTTCATCATGGTAAAGCCATTGAAGGACTTCATTCTCCTCTTTGTCGAATGTTGCTTTGTCACTTTATCTTATGAAGTAAGAGTTGTGCTTATGAGGCAAGTGTTCTTTTGATGGCTTTCCATTTGTCCTTGGAGATGTGGGCATGTCGAATAGGGAAACGGAGTATTCCCCTACTCCTTTTGAACTAATTTTGCATTGTTTATCAAATGCCTCCATCATCTCATCCATTTTCTTGTATTTTTTCTTTTTAGCTTCATCTTTTTCTTCTCTAGTAGGTTTTTAGGGTACTATCTATGATTTGGGTGCTTGATCTGAACCCTCATTAGTAATTGGACCCTCGTAGCTCATCTTTTCTTTTCCCTTAGTTGATGTTGTTGAGCTAGCTTGAGGAGGGTTTTGAGTAGCATTTAATGTTATTATAGCATCATCCATTTTGGTATCTTCAATGGTGGCTCTTTGAATGATTCCTTCTTGGTTATGTGGAATAAATAGCTCATGAAGGGGTTTAAGTGCATTGCAATATTGGAATGGGTTTGAGTCCCCTCCAACCGTGATTTCTTCACCCATGTACAAAAATTTGATGCATTGGTGGTACGTGGATGGGACTACTTGCAGCTCGTGGATCCATGGTCTCCCCAACAAAATATTATAAGTTAACTTCATGTCCAATACTTGGCAATTGGTGTCCTTCTTGATAGGTCCCACTTGAATGGGCAATACGATCATGCCTTTAGAGGCCCTTTCAGCTTCATCATAAGCCTTGATGGTGATTTTTTTCGTAGGGTCAATGCAAGATTCGGACAACCCTGAGGATTTAACAAGACTTAATGTGCAAATGTTAAGGCTGGCTCCTCCATCAATGAGGGCTCTTTTGACTCTATACCTCTCTATTAAGACCTCTATATGCAATGGTAGATTTTAAGGATGGGTTATAGACATGTCATCTTGGTCGGAGAATGACTAGCAATGAGGTGCTACGAGATGACCTACCATGTTTTGGAACTTTTCCTCTTCTAAGTTAGTAGGAATATTCATCTCTATTAGAGGTTTTTCTAAAATTTCCTTATGGTTAGGGGATAACTTCAATAGCTCCAAGATAGAGATTTGCGCTGGAATTCTTTGCAATTGATCAACCAAGCTATAAGGTTTTGTTGCTATAGAAGGTTTCTTGATCACAATGTTGGACTGCAAAGTGCTAATAACTTTAGGAGCAACCCCTTGTAGGGTCATCCTCGAAGTCTTCCCTCTTGTAATAACATTTGATGTCTCTTTTTGCGGCTGTTCCTTAATTATTATAGCATTCACAATGTTATCATAAGGTGGCACAAAGTTAATGTTATTGGCGCTTTGTTTCTTTCCATTAGATGACTCCCCTTTGTCATGTTTGGAGAAGGGTTGTTTGAATGTTGTATGGTCTTCATTGCTTTGAGGTCCATCAATGGTGATTGTGCCACTATCGATTAAATCTTGCACTCTATTCTTTAGTTATAAGCATTCATTTTTTGTGTGCCCTTGAATTTTTTGGTACTCACAATGGCTATTGGCACTCCACCAACTAGGCTTGTTGTTTGTCTCATAAGGTTGAATACTGGGTAAAGTAATGATATTATTAGCCATGAGAGTCTTTAATGCCTTTTCAAGGGGTTCACCCAAGGGTGTGAAGTTCCTTTGAGGAGTTGGCACCAAATATTTATCAAATTTATTACTCCTTGAATTATTTCCTTGGTTGCCATTATTTGCATTGTTGTTGTTGGAAGGTGCATTGGAGGTTTGATTGGCATTATTCACCTGATTAGGTGTCCTTGTAAGAGCAAATGGGACCACCTTGAAGTTTCTAGAATCCACCGCCCCATCATTAATGATTCCCTTATTGTTGTTCTTATACAGACTATTACTATTGAACCAATTATTCTTTTGATTGTTGCCATTGTTGGAGTTATTGTTGTTGGAGTTGTTCTTATTATCTTTATACAATTTTAGTTCTCCACTTTTGACCAACACTTCCTCCGTTGTCACTCCATTTTCAATCAAATCCTAGAAGGTCTTGGGACATTGCATTCGTATTCGATAGTTCATGTCATTGCTTAAACTATTTATGAAGATATCCATCTTCTCTTTTTCAGGCATGCTCCTAGGATATCTTGCAAAAATTGTCCTCTATCTTTGTAGAAAAGTGAGGAATGCTTCTCCATCCTTTTGGTTAGTGTTGCATAATGTTATCATTGTGACCTCATGCTTGATGTTATATAAGTAATGGGCCACAAATTTCAAAGCTATCTCTTCAAAGGTCTTAATGTCAGAGGGTAGTTTAGAAAACCACTCCATAGCCATGCCTCCTAAGCTTCGTGGGAATAGTCTCATTAAATAGGTTGTATCATGCATGAACTCTAAGCTCAATGCACAAAACTCACATAAGTGATCCTGGGGATCCGATGTTCCTTCATACTTGTCATACTTGGGAAACACTACATTGATTGGGAATGGCACCATAATCAAGCTTTTATCAAATGGGAACAGACACAATGCTTCTATGGAGAAAGGCTTGGGAGCCCCGCTTTGCTTAATGGTGTCTAATTGCATTTGAAAAAATCTTGAACTGCTTGTTCATGATGTCTAAGGTACTCTCTTCAACTTCCGGTGGTTTAAGTTGGTTAACATCATAGTCATGGGGAAGCTTGAGGCCTTTCTACGCTAAGTCCATAAAGTACTTTTCTCTATCCCTATCCATTGCCTTCTCCATGAGCTTTCAAAAATAGGGACATTGGATAGCCTCACTAACCTTTTCGTCTGTGGCAACTTCTAACATTGCTTTGGTGTTAGTTCTATTGTGGGTGTTGTCAATCCCTTGGGTATTTTGGTCTACCTCTCCACTATTGGTATTGCCTTGGTTATTTATGTCAATGCCCCCATTATTGGCATCACCTTGGTTATTGGGGTTGATGCCACTATTTCCCTTACCACCCAAACTACCGTAGTACATCATGTTTTCCTCCCCTTCTTGTTCGGGTGATTTTTGGGGTACTCTTGGCGTGGTAAACTCGTCTCCTAGGTAAGGAAGCTCTTGACTCAAATAGGGCTCTTGACTCAAATAGGTCCCGTCTACTTGCAAGGTTTTCTTGATTTATGAACCTTGGAGAATAAGAATCAATATTGCCTGTGGTCTAATCCTTGTAAAATTTGCAAAAATGGTATAGAACAGGATTTTTGACTGAGATGAAAGTTGGAGAAGTAAGAGCACAGAAAACGGTACTCAAATATATGATCAAAATTTTCTTACCCCTCCTACAAGTACTCTCTGTTTGCCTTTTTAAATTTTTGGGTGTCACTAAACTGAGCGTAGCCGTGACTAAATTTAGCATACACATGTACTGGTATATTGTTAGGTGACACTTTGCAGGGATGCAGGCAACACTTTCATATTGATAGGCGATTGTCCAGTTTTACCAGGCATGTTTCAAAACTTCCTGAGCATGAATTTACTGTGTCTACACATTTTCACACAAGTCACAAGCATGACTGAGCCTCTGATAGGTGGGATTATTTTGTGCACAGGTGGCACTTCTCTGACCAGGTTGTAAGATGTTGAATTTTTTAAATGTTAAGATCAGGTCTTTTGAAATTTCCTTGTTTAAAAATAAAAAACAATCGCAACAAGCACATCAATTTGTCATCATGTCCTTAAAAACACTCTAGTGTGTATATTCTCCAATGTTTTTCACAAGTATAACACAAGAAAGAATTCCAAACAGCCTACCTAAAGTCAATTTTGGCTTTTAAACATGGCTCTAAAAGGTGGCCTTGCTATTTTATTCAGGATTTATTATGGATTCCGTTCAAATGGATCTTAAATTTTCATCCCCCAAGTATGTTAAGGGGTTTCCCACATGTACCAAGGTATGATTTTGCTCAATTTGTGAGGATTACTAGAGGAAATTCAAAAAATTCAAGATCCATTTGTCACACACCCCATTAAGGATGTATGCGTTTCATTTTATAATGGGTTGGATCTCCACAGCAAAAGTGAGTGTATCACACTTTGGGTTGTCCTTCTCACTGGCCTTGTTAAGGAAAACTCAGGAGGTGAGCCCACTATTGCTCTAGCATGTATATAAAAAGCAAGAAATGAACTTAGGCTAACAAGTTTGGGAATTTGATTCACTTAAAAAGTGAAGAGCATATCCCTATTGTCTTTCTTTGTTCCAAACACTCAAACACAATTTTGTTCTTTCCTAATCTCTTAACAAGGAGATTCTTAAAATTGAAGTGTTTGATTCATTTCCCGTTTTAATTAAGCTATGTTCAAAAATAATGTCACAATTTAATCAAGAGCAAGCTTGAATAAAAGAATACCTTTCCTTTGTAGCTAGCCTAAGCTAGGGGCATTTTTGAAAGGTTTTGTCATTTTTTTTCCACTCACCTTAGCAATAGCCTCCTCCAAATGTGCTTGTCCACCAACAAGTTAGTCAACACTAACAAACACTATGAGGGGAAACCAAAATCAAAACTTGTAGAAGCAATACTTATGTATGAATTTTATAGAGCTTATTTGCAAATTTCCAAAGAAAACTTGATCTAAGGACTAAAAATCTAATTTAGAGAGACAAACTTTGATTTGTATGCTTCAACAATTTTAAGGTAGTGCTAGAATACCTAGTTATCCTCGTCTTGTGTAGTCTCAAGGATAGCTTTGATGTGTGCTATATTTTCTTTCTTAATCTTCCTTGCTAGTGCCTTTCCTTCTTGGTTGAATCTATTTTCAGGCTTCTGCACCTTTCTGTGGTTGCTCATTTACTATTAAATCACACAAACAGGGAGTTAGACAAATGATTTAATCAATTAAATAGTAAATACAAACAACGGGTAGCAAGTGACATTGTCCAGCTAATAGGCAGGAACAAACTATTAGCAGGCATAAATTTACTAATAGGAAGCGACACTCTGCAGTGCCATAGGCGATAATGAAAATTACACAAGCGTGAATAGTTTATTCCAAAGCATGAACAAAATTGAAAATTGCAGAAAATGATTATTGCAAAGAGTCACTTTAGTAATCCTAAGAGGAATTAGAAATATTCAACGCGTGATTGTTATTGAAAAGTGTGAGGCAAAGCTTTAACTCAAGTGACAACAAAATTTATCGAAGTGATACTCCCTGAGTCACAGGCATGACTTTAAGATCCAAAGGCCGAATGCATTGCTTTTGTAGGCATGAGCTTATGATAAGAAAGTGACTATGAAGGAATTAATGTCAGCTCAAAGTCATGTGCCAAGCGTGAACCTCCAGATAACAAGCATCAATACAGAGATTGTAGGTGGTAGTAAAATGACTGCAAGCATGAACAAATCTCCCGTAAGCATGACTTCACTAGTTTCCTGCAAGATATTCATGGAAAATAGAAAATACAAGCATGTAATTTATGATGAAAATGATAAAATGAGGCTGAGAGCCCCACGGTGGATGCCATTTGTGTGATGATGAATATCACCTTCATGAAATTAAGATCTAATAGCAACAATTGAAAGTAAATACAATGCAAATATAATTAGAATTGAAACTATGATCTATAACATCTCATGGTTCTCTAGAAAGAGGTGGTAAGTGAAGCTCTCAGCTCAAATCCTCACTAGTGACACTTCTAAAATGAGAAATTATGCTTCTACTATGCTTCTACAATGTTCATTCAATGCTTAATCTAGCTCAAATTGACAAGATATAATGTGAATTACTCTTAATGCTCTTAGAATGCTCTCAATTGCCTATAGTAACAATACTTTGCAAATGAAGTTCTAAGATGATAATTGCTCTCAAAATGCTTCATATTTATAGTAATTTCCCAAAGGTAGGGGGTGGAGTGAAGTAATCATGATCAACCTTAGGTTGAGTCAAATACTTTGCTTTGTTCATAAATGGGGGGACAATGAGGGGACAATCCTTTAGATGGTCTCAAAGCTTTGGACACTTTAAAGGTTTGAGTGATTTATGTCTTTTTGTCCTCAATTTTCATTGGTTGCTCAACTTTTTTGAAAGATATTAGGAATTATTAAATTCAATTAATTAATTAAATTTAGCCATGTAAGGGTAATAGGTTCATTTTGATTTTTGATTTAAACAACTATACACTTAATTGATTAAAATCAATTATGTAGTGTTTTTCACCCCTTTAAGCTTTCATTTAATTATTTAACCTCGTTATTTGATTTTTCTTTTACTTTAATTGATTTTGTCCAACTTTATTTAATTATGTCCATTTTTAATTGATTTGATCCCTTTTTTTTTAATTAAATTTTGATGATTTTGAGCCATTTTAATTGATTTTTGCAATTTAAAAGCACTTTGTCCAATTTTGCGTGTCTACAACAATATAAGCTGAGGAAACATTTTTAGTAATGACCGAGCTTTCTACATGAAGACCAAGTAGTTGATCACAGTATTGACTGAGCATCAGTATTTTTATATTTGGAGAGAATTTAGATTTGGAGCCGACATTGTTGAATTCTTGGATTATGTAAAACATGTTGACTTTATTTATTGATTGTTTGAAAGCATTGAATGCATGAAAAAACATTTTATTGTAAATCTTTAAGAGATTTGAGATGTTTCTAGAAAAGGAGCTGAAGAACATAAACTGGGTAGATTCAATGAATATGACCTAACCCTAAGATCTATGAAGGAGATTGAGTGACAAAAGATGAGTTAACCTAATTGAGGAAGTATTAAGGGAACCTAAGCATTAGGTATGTGTGTGCATGGGTGAAAAGAGGATGTTGGAAGATCAGTAGATGTTATTGACTATATAAGCAAAAAAGGTTGAAGGAGAAGTGTGGTGATTTCTTGAAGAGAAGTTTCGAGTAGATCAGAGATGGAAATGGCAAAGTTTCAAAGTCAGTAAACTAGCATTTGTGTACGAAATTGGATCTGATATTTGCAAAGTGAGTTGTATGTTTTTCAGATCAATACTGCTACTACTTTCTAACCATTGTAATTGTCAAAATCCTTTTAACAAAGGTTGACCTAATAGTCATATGTTTAAATCCTTTGAACAAGGTTGCATTCTAATGGAATGTATGTAAGTCCTATAACAAGGCTCACTTCTAACAGAGTCATTAAAATCTTTTAACCGGGTCACACCTAACTGTGTGTATTGTAACCTTTGACAGGGTTGGCTTTTAACCAAGCTCACTTTAGAAGAGTGAAAATAATAGTAGCATGTTACAAAGTGATTTTTCCCAGATTGGGTTTCCACTATAAATCCTAGTGTCAATGCTTGTGTGAATGTTTTGGTTTAAACATTTTTGTGTTTTATAAGTTAGATACAGCTAGGTAGTGGACTGCAATGTTATATGTTTCTATTATAGAATCAGTGATGACCGAGTTGGTTTTGGTTGTTAGATCTAATTTAAAGAAAAATTTTTGAAGTTTGTTTTATACATCTGGACCTGAGAATAACTGATTCACCACCCCCCCCCCCTCTTTGTTGTTCTAAATCATATTAAAAATTGGTATCAGAGTTGTGTTTCTTATTATTGGTGTTTACAAAAATCAAGTTTAAAGGGACTTGAAGCAAATGATCAGGATGTATAAGAAGGAGGTACCGAAGCTGAATAAGGAAAACTTCCCTGCATGGAAAAGCTTGATGAAGCTGTATCTAGCCGGTATTGGTGATTCTGCAAAGTACTACATTGAGAATGACTATGTCTTACCTGTCGCACCTTTGACTACCGAAGAAATGAGAGCTAAGTAAGAACATAATCAAGCAATGCTAAAAATTGTATTTGCCCTAAGCTATCCACAATTTGAGGATATTAAGGATTGCACAAGTGCTAAGGAGATGTGGGACACTCTTGCAAAGATCTATGGTGGTGACATAAATGTATTGAAATCTAAGGCCGAGAGTCTCAGAGGTAAATTTGATGAAATGAGAATGCAAGAAGGTGAGAACATTGCACAATATTGTGGTAGAATAAAAGAAGTTGTGAATGCTATTAGAGGAGCAAATGGGACTATAGATGATGAAACTATAATTTGAAAAGTACTAAGAACTCCGCGTCCTATATATGCTATTAAGATCTCGATTATTCAAGAATCTAGATGTAACTTTGCAAATGTGCTTACTTTGGAAAGTTTGGTTGGCAAGCTAACTGCTTTTGAACTCTCTAACTATGATAACTTCACTTTTCCTAGTATTGGTAATGTTGAATCTGCTTTTAAGCCACAATTAGTTCTGAACAAGCCAAAGAAAGAAAAAGAAAGATGCATCAGTGAAAGTGAAAGTGACAGTGACACTTTTGATGAAGAACTTGAAGATCTAGAAGCTCTTATGGCTAGAAGACTGAGAAGGGGAAAAGGAAAATATAAAGGTAAACTCCCTATTATATATTTTGCATGTAATAAAGTTGGTCATATAGCTGCTAGATGTCCTGACAAGAATGATAAAGATGAAGAAAGAAAAATTAAACACAAAGATAGAAGAGATGACAGAAGCTACTGAGGGCACAAAGACTACAAAGGAAAAGGTAAGAAATCTTGTTACATTGTCGAAGAAGAAACTGACACTGATAGTGATGATTTTGAAATTGAGGTAGTCTATATTGCAATGAAAGATGAATCTGATGAGGATGAGAAAACTGCATTGATCTCCTATGTGAACAAGAATGACAAATGGATTATTGACAGTGGTTGTTCACATCACATGACTAGTGACAAGAGTAAGTTTGAGACCTTACATCATTATAGAGGTAAAAGTGTAAAATTTGGTAATGATGCACCATATCTTGTTAGAGGAAAAGGTTTGATTAAACTAACTGATAAGATCTCTTGTGAAAATGCATATTGGGTTAAAGGTCTAAATTATAATCTACTAAGTGTTGCACAGCTCAACAACACTAGTGACCAAGTGGAATTTCATCACAAGAAAGCTAAAATATTTTATGCTACTAGTGAATTGATCGGAAGTGGAGAATAGACTAGAGGTAATTTGTTCTATCTTGACCTATCTGAAGAAGTATGTATGGTTGTAAAAATTGATGCCATTTGGTTATGGCATAAGAAGCTATGTCATGTTAACTTTGATAATCTAGTAGAAATAATTAAGAAGAAGAAAGTAAGAGGTCTACCTAGATTGAAGAAACTTGAGAATGTGATGTGCAAGGAATGTCAGTTGGGAAAAATGACAAAGTTAAGTTTTAAGAGCAAATCCTTTACTTCTGAAAATATTTTAGATTTGGTTCATACTGACCTTTGTGGACCTATGGGTGTACAAAGTTACTATGGTGCTAGATATTTTATCTTTTTTGTTGATGATCATACCAGGATGATGCATGTAATGTTTCTAAAAGAAAAATCTGATGCTTTTCAATTCTTTAAGTGGTATTTGGCTAAGGTTGAGAAGGAGACAGGTAGGAACCTGAAATGTCTTAGATCTAACCGAGGTGGAGAATTTACATCAAATGAATTCAATATATTTTGCAATGAAAGAGGGATCAAAAGATAGATGTCTACACCTAGAACACCTCCACAAAATGGTATACTAGAAGAAGAAGTTTACATAGAACAGCTAGAATATTTTATTGATCCAAACAGAAGACACATGGTATGCAAACTGAACAAAGCCTTGTATGGATTAAAACAAGCTCCCAGAGCATGGTATGAGAGATTGCATAACTACTTGATACATATTGGATTTTCAAGAACAAATGACACAAGCAATCTATACATGAAAGATGAAGAAGGTAAAGGTATCCTGTTGGCAAACATTTTTGTGGATGATATTATTTTTGGTGGACAAGATGCTTTGTGTAAAATATTTTCAAATGAAATGCAAACTGAATTTGAAATGAGCATGTTTGGTGAGATCAAATTCTTTGTTGGTTTACAAGTATATCAGATGAAGAAAGGAATCTTCATTACATAGTCTAAGTATGTTAATGAAATACTGAAAACTTTTGAGATGGAAGATTCTAGACCAGTGAGTACTCCTATGATTACTAGACAAAAGTTATCTAAGAATGATGATGCTGTAGAAGTGAACCAAACTTTGTACAGATCCATGATTGGAAAATTATAGTATGATGTACATAGTAGACCAGATATTGCACTAGCTATTGGGATTGTGAAAAGATTCTCTGCCAATCCTAAGGAAACACACATGATGGCTGTGAAAATAATTATGAGATACTTGAAAGGGACTGCTGACTATGGGCTATATTACAAGAAGGATGAAAGATTTGAACTAAGAGTATATACAGATGCTAATTGGGCAATAAATGTAGATGACAGAAAGAGTACTAGTGGTGGAGCTTTCTTTCTTGGACATAGATTAGTCTCCTGGATGAGCAAGAAACAAAATTGCATTTCCCAATCTACTGCTGAAGCCAAGTATGTTGTTGCTGCAGTAAACTATTCAAATTCGGTATGGATAAAACAATTGTTGATAGGCATGAAAGAAGAAATCATTGAACCTGTTGTTATTTTCTGTGACAACACAAGTTCTATCAACATTTCTAAGAATCTAGTGATGCATACTAAGACCAAGCACATAGCAATCAAGTATCACTACTTGAGAGAATTGGTACAAGATAAAGAAGTCTGAATGGAATATGTGAATACAAAAGAATAATTAGTAGACATATTTACTAAAGCTTTATTTAAAGAAGCACATGAGTATTTGAGAAGTCAATTAGGGGTTCTTCCCCTAACTAAGGCTGCCTAGTTAAGCTAGGAGCACTGCATCAAATATCCTATGGCAGAATATTTGACAAATTGATGTAGAAGATTGTTACACTTTAGGATTGGCCTAGAGTTGTGAAAAAGAGAAAAGACAAGGAATCAGTCATAAGCAAGATGATAGAGGGAGAAACACTGAGCTCCACAAATAATATCTACATCTGATGGTTGTATGTGTTAGTTGTTGCTTTGGCATTTTTGTCAAAGAGGGAGATGAATTGAGATGATGAATTGAAATAACACATGACACTAAATAGAAAAGTAAGGAGATGATGAACTGAGATGAAGGATCAGGATAGAAGGAGATCTGGATATTTCTGACAGTCACAAAAGTGAGGCTAATAGATTCTAAATTAGAATGAAGCTAAAGATATTACAATTTTTTTTTCTAATGGACAGATAAGTTTTTGGATTGGTTGGTAATCCATGTGTTATTCAAGTGATATCATATGGTGTTGCCATCAATGCCAAAGAGGGAGATTGTTGGAAACTACAATTGAAGCAATTGTTGTGTTGTCATTGATGTCAAACCTTAACTAGTAAGACTATTGCTACTTAGGAAAGTACTATATCTATTGTATTGTTGTGAAGAAGGGAAAGAAAGGATGGTAACAATAGCACCTAAGGAAAGGTTGAGTTATCTTGATACTACAAAGTGTACTTGACTATATTGTACAATGATGAGACAATGTATTGTTTATCTTAGTAAGATTGAAGACTAAACTAGTAGGCTTGACCAAGCAAAAATGGAGAAATCATGTTCAAGCTGAGTAATGTTAGTGTCGACCGAGTCATTATATGTCAAGCAAAATTCTAGTGTCAACTGAACATCAGTTAATTATCGAGAAAGATAGTATAAGCCAAGGAAACATTTTTAGTAATGACCGAGCTTTCTACATGAAGACCGAGTAGTTGATCACAGTATTGACCGAGCATCAATATTTTTATATTTGAAGAGAATCCAAATTTGGAGCCGACATTGTTGAATTCTTGGATTATGTAAAATGTGTTGACTTTATTTATTGATTGTTTGAAAGCATTGAATGCATGGAAAAACATTTTATTGTAAATCTTTAAGAGATTTGAGATGTTTCTAGAAAAGGAGCCGAAGAACATAAAGTGGGTAGATTCAATGAATCTGACCTAACCCTAGGATCTACGAAGGAGATTGAGCGGAAAAAGATAAGTTAACCTAATTGAGGAAGTATTAAGGGAACCTAAGCATTAGGTATGTGTGTGCATGGGTGAAAATAGGATGTTGGAAGATCAGTAGATGTTATTGACTGTACAAGCAGAAAAGGCTGAAGGAGAAGTGTGGTGATTGCTTGAAGAGAAGTTTTGAGCATATCAAAGATGGAAATGACAAAGTTTCAAAGTCAGTAAACTAGCATTTGTGTATGGAATTGGATCTAATATTTGCAAAGTGAGTTGTATGTTTTTTAGATCAATACTGCTGCTACTTTCTAACCATTGTAACTGTCAAAATCCTTTTAACAGAGGTTGACCTAACAGTCATATGTTTAAATCCTTTGAACAAGGTTGCTTTCTAATGGAATGTATGTAAGTCCTATAACAAGGCTCACTTCTAATAGAGTGATTGAAATCCTTTAACCGGGTCACACCTAACAGTGTGTATTGTAACCTTTGATAGGGTTGGCTTTTAACCGAGCTCACTTCAGAAGAGTGAAAATAATAGTAGCATGTTACAAAGTGGTTTTTCCCAGATTGGGTTTCCACTATAAATCCTAGTGTCAATGCTTGTGTGAATGTTTTGGTTTAAACATTTCTGTGTTTTACAAGTTAGATATAGTTGGGTAGTGGACTGCAATGTTATATGTTTCTATTATAGAATCAGTGGTGACCGAGTTGGTTTTGGTTGTTAGATATAATTTAAAGAAAAGTTTTTAAAGTTTGTTTTATACATCTAGACCTGAGAACAACTTATTCACCCCCCCCCCCCACCCTCTTTGTTTTTCTAAATCATATTAACATTTTGTGCATTCCTCTTCTTGCTTTTTTCCCTGTATTTGATCCTTGGACATGAATTTTTCATTGAATATGACATCTCTACTACTAATGATTTTGTGGTTCTCAAAATACCACATACAATAATGAAAATCATTAATACCATACTCAATAAAAGTACTCTTCTTGTATTTTTCCTTAATATTTGATCGATTTTCTATATCAATATGAAAAAATGCTTCATAACCAAAAGTTTTCATAAAAGAGTAGTTTGGCTTTTTTCCTGTCCATGCCTCCTTTGGAATGCCACCATACAAGGAACTTGGAGGGCCTTATTTATCAAGTAAACATCACTTTCTACAACATTTTCCCAAAACTCCAATGACAATCCTACATGAAATATCATTCTCCTTGCACACTCCATTATTGTTTTGTTCATCCTTTCAAACATCATTTTCCTATGGGGTTCTAGGAACTATTTTTGTCTATGAATCCCATTGCATTTACAATATCTATCAAAATCTTTTCTATAGTATTCACCTCCATTATTTAATCTAAGACATTTCAACTTTTTTACTATCACATTCTCAACCAAAGCTTTACATTTCTTAAAGACTTCAAATACATTAGATTTCCTTGGAATGAAATAAGCCCAAGTTTTCCCAATTGCATCGTCAATAAAAGAAACATAATAATAAGACCCGCCAAGAGATGGTACCAAGGTTTCTCCCTATACATCAAAATGCACAAGCTCTAACTTTTCACTTTTTTTTCCCTACCCAACTCTAAGAAATATGACCCACTTGTTTTCCATAAACATAATTTTCAAAAAAATCTAAATCAACTTGTTTCAAACTTGGCAATAAATTCTTAGAATGGAGAAGCTTCATCCCCTTCTCACTCATGTGCCCAAGTTGTATCCATTCTTTTGGAAGCTAGAGAAAAATAATAATTAGTATTGCTAGTACATAAATATAATGTACCTACCTTTTCCCCTTTCGCTATTATCAATGATCCTTTGGTAACCTTCCATGAATTATCTGTGAATATGATTGTCTAACCATCACTTCCTAGTTTTCCTACTAATATTTAATTTCTTCTCAAATCAAGAACATGTCTCACCTCTTTCAACAACCATTGATTTCTATTTGGTAATTTTATATATATGTTTCCCTTTCCAACAATTTTTCATGGTTCATCATCGCCTAAATAAACCTATCCAAATTCACCTTGAACATAGTTGAGAAAATATTTTCTATGGGGTGCAGCATGAAAAGAAGCCCCTAAATATAATACCCAAGAATCAATAATATTATATAAAGAAATAATCAAAGTATCTTGTAACACATCACCTACTACATTTGCTTCCTTTATATTTTCTTTTTTTCTATCCCCTTGTTTACCCTTTCAAGACCAACAATCTTTCTTCACATGTCTTTTATTTTCATAATGCCAACACTCTATATTTACTCTAGATTTGGATCTACCCTTTTTGGATTTCCCATGACTACCTAGGCTCTTTCCTCTTTCCCTATTTAATCCCCTGTTATCAACAATAAAAGCATTAGCAGATGTATCACCTATGTTTTTTTGTCACATTTCCTTGCTAAGGATAATACCAAGAACTTCATCAAACTTTAAAATTTTTGAACTAGAGACAATGTTACTTACAACCATGACCAATTCATTCTAGCTCTCAACCATTGAGCATAAAATCAAGAGATCCCTAACCTCACCATCAAGATTTACTTTTACAAAATTTAGTTGACTAGTAATCATGTCAAACTCAAACAAATGATCACTAACAAACCCACCTTTTGGCATCTTCATATTAAATAAATGTTTCATAAGAAATACCCTATTTGAGGTTGAGGGTTTCTATATGATTTTCCTAATACCTTCATTAGACCCTTTGTTGTTGTTTATTTTTCTATATAAAAACCATTTACAATGTCAAGAACAACCATATTTCTCCTAGTACCTTCCTATTAGGAACCTCCTCTTGTTCATCTAAAGTAGTCATCAACTTCTTTGTTTTACCACCCAACGGTAAGAAAATATCCTTCTAATATAGGTAATCTTCCATTTTCATCTTCCATAATTAATAGTTTTGGTCATTGAACTTCTCAACCTTAAGTCTACTTTCCTCTACCATTGCTCCCACTTGAATCTAAGATTTCCTGCCAAATCACTAAGAAATACACCACTTTGATGCCTATTGTTAGGGTTTTGGAAGATATGAGCAATAAAAAATATTATGATAATACAAAAATAAAAGAAGACAAAAATACAATAACATGGAGATTTAACATGGTTCACCCAATATGGGCTACATCCACCAGAAAAACAATTGTCCACTTATTTTTATTATCTACTGAAGAGAAAATTACAACCTAATGATTTTTCATCATGCAATCACTTATTTATCAAGACTTTTTGAGGTAGTTTACAAGGTCAATTAACAAAATAAACCCTAACCCTAAAAAAATTCTTTAGGGGTTGCGCGCTCGAACCCTTTCTTCTTGGGGGTAGTTTCCCCCAAACTCCTTTTGGTGGCTACTGCCCCCAAACCCTGGTGAGGATAATGGTGAGTGTATAATACTTTTCTAATTAGTCACCACAAACCAATAGCTATAGATATAACAATTGGTTTGCATAGCTTACTTTGTGCTTTTATTGTCCATTTATGATTTCATTGCAATATTGTGATAGATTCATTTATATTTTTATATACATAGTATTACAAAGCATTTTATTTATGAACTACTTTTGAAACAAACAAAGTAGTAATTCTCTTGGTATTGCATTATGCAAAATGTCTATTATATTTACATATGCAAATGCATTGCTAATAGAATAAAATTTTGATACATTATCATAATTTCACTAGCACAAACTATTCAACGAACATTTCAAACACATACACTTGACTATAGGTATGATGATTGATTTCCTTTTCCCTATTACTTGGTTCATCTCTAGTGCAATGAAAAAACACATTTTTCGTTCTTATTCATCTCCAACGTATACTTTCTTTTGCATTTTTTTCAAACCAAATTAATTTATCAAAATATTTGTAAATATTGTAATAAAGAAATAAAATATGCCACATAACTTGATTATGGTGCAAAAATAAAAACCATTTTTTTTGTAGTCTGTTATCTTCAGCTAAACAAATATCAGTTGGAATCAAAAGCAAGATGGATTCCATCAAAAAGAATAGTAGCAAGGAACAGTTAAGACAAAGTCATTCTCAATAAATGCTTCAATAATGTATCAATGATGATGCCAATTTCTTAAGAAGTGTCATATTTCACTTGGAAATGAAAATTCACATAAATGCTACAAGCGTCAATTGTACACATCACATTAGTTGCATACACTTGTTTCCCTTGTCTCATTTGTGCCTAAATCAATGATTCAAGGTTTTATTACAAGAATATGATCGGTATAGCTTTATTTATATTTTTACTAGAGTGTGAAATATTGTATAAATACATTTAATTGCATAATGAAGTCTCAACATTAGTAATTTGTTTAATTATATGTAATGAATTTTTACTAGTGTTTTGTTACTTATTAAACTTATGCATTAATAAAAATATTTAAGAAAACAAATGTGTTGACACCTAAAATTGCTCCTAGGTGAACAAGCTTATGGGAAGTTCAATGAGTGTGGGACCTTATGCATTTTCACTAAATGACCTTTGGGATTTTAGATGTCATCTCTTCTTTTTTATAGAGGGGAAATGGATTAGAAAGCATTATAACTTAAAGAGGTGAAGTGCCAAGCTTTTAGAACACTTCAAAACAAAATGCATAAGCTATTATAGGAAATGGAATATCAAGGCAACCTCTAGATGGTGAACGAAAAGGAAACAGACAGAGATCCATGAAGCCATTTATGCATTAGACATAAAGAGAAACCAAACAATGATAAACACAAAAAAGAAAAGCTCAAAGGCATAATATACCAAGAAAAATTAAATATGCATACACTGAAGTTAAAAGATGGCACAAAAAACCTTCGTGAAATAGTGAATCTCATATATACCAAAGGGATAAAAGCATGATTGATTATATTAAAGATTTGAACTATTCATTACAATTTTAAGGCTTGCAAAAAATAGCTCTTCAATAACTATTAAATTCATGTTCTATTCCAAAATCCTTCCTCCTCTTTTATATTACAAAACTAAGCACTATATAGCCCAAGAACAACATGATTCTTCATAATAGTAAATAGCTCACGCCACTGCTAGGTGTCCTTATCTGCAAAGTCCAAGGGAGGTGATCATCACCGCCAACACTAAAAATTTGATAGCTATCCCCTAATTAGTTAACAGGTTCAGATCTTAATTATTACGCTTGGCTTCCATTCCCTACAATGATCATAACAACATCATGGAAGTTGCACTTGAACTGGAAATTGGAAATTGTGTCGAACCACCAAGGAAACAGGCTTTTGGATGTTGAACATGTGGAGGCATTCAATTACAACAAAAGATACATGTGACATATGGGTGTAACATCTCCCTTCAAAGAAAATTTAAAAATCCTTAAATCTCCACAAGATGCCCAAGTGTCCTTACTTAAAAAGCATCTCGGGCCACTAGCTAAAAATGTCTTGATTAGAGATGAGGAAGACACACGACACTCAAGCGGGGAAGCTACTTCCAAAATAAAAATGAACTCCCTTGATTGTTCATGAGACATCCATGTGTCCTTACTTAAGAGATACCTAGGCCTACCAGTAATGGTGAAGTGTGATTTTTACTTGAGAGACACATAGCACTCCATCATAAATTTGGAAAAAAGGGAAAAGATATTTCTAAAAAATGCACACCATAATGATAATTGGTGAACGCGTGTAGCCTCCTAATTATCAAATAATGTCATGAAGGGAAAATGAAGCCATAGCAAAATGTTTTGCCTATGGAAAGGTGAATTTTCATTCATAGAACTAGTGACTCACAGGGGAATCTTGCTGGCAGGATGAGAACTCCTTCAAACTTCTGGTATTCATTGACTAGTACCTTAGCTACCTACTCCTAATAGTATATCTATGGTAGTCTATAAAGGAAGCCATTCATCCTCTGAGGGAAGTGCCTAGGTTTTCAAGCAATGGTAGTTTTGATCTAATTAAATCAACTATTGGAAGGATGATGAGATGAGATCCTTAAATTTTGTTTCTAACATAAATTGGATTCAAATGAGAGGGTGCAGTAACATCTCAAATTCTTTAGCCTCCAAAGTTACCTGGATCACCTGGAGAACTATTTGACTAAACTGTAAATCAATTGTGGTGGCCAACTTGTCTAGTTGCATCATGGATTCATCTGCATTGATAGGGATGACAAGCTATACTCTTCCAGCCCTTTGAAACACTCTTTTTTTTCTTGTAGCTACATACTCAAAGCTAGACAATGCAACTCGCATGCAAAGGATTATCATGTGACCAATGATTATTGCATTTATATGGCTCATTGATTCTTTTCAATCAGAGAAACAACTCCAACAATTTCCTAATTAGTTGTAGCATACAACCAACTTGTAATTTGTTGTGCACTTAGGATCTTTGGCTCTAAAAAATTGAAAAGTTAAGCAATGAAAAGCTAGACTTTGGCACACAAAGAATGAGCCTCCATAAAAAATCAGAAGATGGGGGTGAAATAATAAACAAGCTACTTTACTTTTTCCCATTTGATAAAAAGAATGTTTTATAAAATGAGAGAAAAATCTGCAGGAGGGGGAGGAACTAATTGAGAGCCCTGCACCTAAAACTTGTTTTCTACCTCAAGTGAAGCTAATCTCTTCATAAAGGCCTCTCTTTTTTCTTTACATTGCTCACTTTTAGCTGGAGGTCTAACATCTCCACGCTTTTCACTTGAATTAGCCTATTGCTTTGAGCTAGTTTCTCCTTTTTTATCATTAGAGATCCCTATGTTTATGCTCCTCTACCAAAGCTAGTTCATCTTTCAAATCTTTGATCTCTCTCTCTTTAGCATTATGTTCCTTAGTGAGGAGAACATGGGCATTGCTGAACACTTTCACTAGGTGCTCATTTACTATTGAGAGTGACTTCAATTGATTTTCCATTGATGTTGTGTATGGGATATTTCCCTGCAATAATTCTAGTTCATCATCTTTATCCCATATCTTTTTAATATACTCCTCTTTTACTTCTTGTTATTTCTATAAATTTTCATTAAGCTTTTGAATCTAGGTCTAGAGTTGTGTGGTATTTAAATCGGTTACATGAAGTTGAGAAAGCTCGTTCTCTTTTTCTTGAAGCTTCCTTTGATAATCATATTTTGCCTTTTTCTTTGTTTGAAACTAAGCCACTAAATTTTGTATATGTGCATATAGTGCATTATTTTTCCTATTTCATTTTGTATAGATGCTATGATTTGTATAATCTCATTATTTAAATATTTATTTCGAAGCGAGATCCTATCAACTATGGCCTTTGTCATCTCCAAATCAGTGAAGGTCTTGTCAAGCCATTGTGCTTTCTTCATGTAGTTGGAGGATAAAATTCATTGAGATTCTTTAGCTAACATGACCCTATCCTCATGTTGTGCAGATTCTATATTGACCCCTACAACTTGAACTATGTAATCATCTGGCCCCATTTGACCTGTTGGATTTATAGGTTTTGGTGTAAGGGAGGAAAATAGCAAGTGTTGATTCTCCTCAATGTATAGGATTTGCACACTAGATTGAACTATCCTCTACTCATTTTTGTTTTTCTCTTATGTGCTCTTTGGGATATAACCATCTTGGTAGCATTAACTTGATGTACTAACTCTGCATGAGTGAGAAAGTACTACCCTACAAAAATAACTCTAGGTGGAAGAGTGTATAGAAGATGGATGATGGATGAAGTAGATTGAGCTTGAAGGGGCATGGGCATGGTAATGGGAGAGAATGGAGGTATTGCCTATGGAGTGTGTGTGAATGGTGTAATTGCAGAAGCTACACTTGAAGGTGCCATTGGAGAAGTGGTATCAAAGGTGAGGGCTATGGTAACCAAGGGCATATAAAATGGGTTTGCAACTAAAGCCAAAAGGGAAAATAAGGATGTAGAGGATGAAATGGTGTAGTTGTTCTGATGAATCTGCCTTGAAAAATGGATGGAAACTAGGACACGAGCATAGTTATTGAAGGCGGGATGGTATTTGAAGAAGGGAACTAAGAAACGGACAAAGGAGGAAGGATAAGAGACCAAGTAATAAGAAGAGGGGGAGAAAAACTCAACTGGATCATCGATGTGGCTAGTGTGACACTTATAAGATCTGATCCCTGAACACCTCCTGGGCTACTAGCAAGGTGATATTTCTTGGTAGGTGGGGCATGTAGGGAAGTTGAATTTTTATATGCCCTCTTTCTTCTGCTATGTGAGCAGGGCTTCTTGGTAATATCTTGTGGGGATAAGACTTTTGCAAATGCTGGAGGTTGCACCTATTGCATTTCCTTGCTTTTATCTCCTCAAGGATCTACCCTCTGAACAATGATAATATCAACCTCATCACCTTCATCCTCAGCCATCTCAGAACTAGATTCAATTACATCATCATCATTATATGTTTCTAGATTATTTCAAACTTCTCATCAGTAGCACAATTCCCTATGCTTACGCACACCTGCAAGACTTCATTTCTGTAAATCTAGAATGCCAATATCTTATCCTCTAGCCATGACTCTTCATCCATCTTCCTTGAAAGACTGGTTGTAATTTTCTCTGAAGGATCGATGATGTCATCAGGTTTATAAAACTTGTGTGAGTGTGCATGCTCATCCTGAGGCACTTGTGTCATGTCAATGTATAAGCTTGGGTCTTCAATAGTGAGAATCATTAGACTATCTCATTATTTGAGAGGTATATGTTTAACATAATTTTTCCTTTTTGAGGGATATTTGTTAGGGTCAAAACTCCATTTATCATCAATCAGTAGGAGTCCCATCTGGAGAATCTTAGATGTTAGAACACCCTTCGTATCTTGCTTCCTTTCCATAGTGAATGGTCTGAGGGTATTCTTCACTGGCATGATAGTAGTATTATGCTTTCTTGAACCTATGCACCACTCTACAACCTCCATTTGCCTCAAAATTTAAAGAGATAAGGTGTAATTAGAAACATAGAAGGGAAAGAAGAAAGGCTCCTCAATGAAACCATGACCTCCAACCAAAGAAAAATCCTTTCCCATAAACCACTTACAATGAGGGTTACATGTAACCATCCAACTAAGTTCCTATGCGATGAAATGTGGGATGGATTCCAATCCTAAGAGATCTTGAACTATGGGGACTAAAAAAGAACAAGAGAAGGTATATAAATCATATGTGGCCAAAAAAATGAGGTTCTACATCATTACTGATAGCTTCTTTTCTCTTGGATTTTGAGTTTCTAGGTCCAGGAATTAACCAAATAAATTGTCATTTTGATATAAAAACATGTGCATAAGAAAAGAGGAATACCTAAATGTGTATTGTCACGGGAAGTTTGTGAGCTGCAAATGGATTTCTTTATCTAAAAACTTGGCAAAAACATATCACAAAAATTCTTTTTTTCTTGTGAAGCTTAAACAACATTCCCATTTGAAAAGGATGAACATACATGTCATGGTTAAAATAATAGATACAAGCCATAATGGAGCATACATCATGTTGGTCCTTTTTGACCAGTTTCTTGATATAGAGAGGGAAATTTGGTGGCTCCTTGTTCCTCTCATCCTTTCCATATGTAGTATTGCAAAAACTTTGGGCATCTTGTCGACCTTTCCAGTAAGTTTCCAAACTTTCCCTGTCAAACCTAAGGGGACTAAAAAAGAACAAGAGAAGGTATAAAAATCATATGTGGCCAATAAAATGGGGGTCTGCATCATTAATAGTATCTTATATCCTCTTGGATTTTGAGTGTCTAGGTCCATGAATTTACCAAATAAATTGGCATTTTGATACAAAAACATGTGCATAAGAAAAGAGGAATACCTAAACATGTATTGTTGTGGGAAATTTGTGAGCTACAAATGGATTTATTTATCTAAAAACTTGGCAAAAACATATCACAAATTTCATTTTTTCTTGCGAAGCTTAAACAACATTCCCATTTGAAAAGGAAAAACATACAGGTCATGATTAAAACAATAGATACAAGCTAGCATGGAGCATAATCATGTTGGTCCTTGCTGACCAGGTTCTTTATATAGAGAGGGAAATTTGGTGGCTCCTTGTTCCTCCCATCCTTTCTATACATAGTATTGTAATAACTTTGGGCATATTTCCAGCCTTTCTACTAAGTTTCCAAACTTTCCCTGTCAAACCTTTTCATAGCCACCGAAAGTGTAGGGATACACAACATTTCCCTAATTTCATCTACGTTGATTAATGTCTTGGGCTATGTGCCCCTAATGATGCCAAGTCTGTTAGAATAACTAAGAGGGGGGGTGAATTAGTTAGATTAGTTATCCAATAGTCCCAATTATAAAATGTATCTCTTTAAAAAAATTCAACAAATTTATGCAACTCGGTAACATAAAATACTAAATTGTCTATGCCTTTACCGATTACCAGTTAATTACTCACAGTGATTATCGACCAAATCAAATATGTAATATGTAAATTATGACAACAAAGCAATCATCATAGAAACACATAACACAAAGATTTAACATGGAAACCTTGTTAAGGGAAAAACCACTTGGGACCGGTAACCCAAAATATTTTTCACTCTTCTGAAGTGAGCTCGGTGAAGAGCCAACCCTGTTAAAGGTTACAAACACACTGTTAGGTGTGACCTTCTTAGATTATTTAAGACTAATAGTTATCATTCAACCAACATTCACTATGGGGTCGACAGGATTACAATGTACATTCATTGAATGACATGGGGTATATCATAAGATAGTTAAGTCCACTCGGTTAAGAGATTTTTTTGTATCAATGGTTAAAATGAAAGAGTAATTCATCTGATTATAATACAACTCAAATTGAAGATGTTTAGATCTATTCTAAGCCCATACAAATCCTCTGATCAATATATCAATTCACTTCCTCAACATTCATTAACTTACTGTCCCTCGGTAATAGCTCTCTGACACTTAGTGTTGTTTTGCAGTTTAGTTCTCCTTCAACCAGTCTGATCAAGCATGCATGAAATTTTATTCACGTGAAATCTCTACAGCCTTCTATCTTCCGGCATTTTTTAATAAAGAAACTCATATCTCTTATATAGATAGATAAACCATTTTATTTTCATCCATCAGATTTTGCCGCTTCATCTCCTTCATTGATTTTGCCTCTTAAAATGTCCTCGACGGTTGTGTGAGAAACACGTTTCAATTCCATCCCTTAGATCTTCTTCAAATTTTGTCAGCCATGGATCTTGTAACAAACTTTATCCTCAATCTTGAAATCATAACACTTTACAGCTCATCAATTTCTGTAGGCTAAACTTAAGAATCAAATACTTTCATCCATACTCGGTTAATGAAGAAATACATCGGCAAACACAAGCTCAATTAATACTGTGTCTTGGTATACACTACACTAGCTCGGCATATACTGAAGTGCTTCATTTACTGACCACACTACTTTGTTAAGTTTTGCTTCCAACTTCATAGCAGATTAATGCAACATAATCAAGTCAACAATATGAAGTCATAGACTCATAAATAAGTTACCCAAAGTATTCCTTATCCTCATCTATCATATCCATCTTCCTCTATGTAGATATCTCAATTCTTCATCTTTTCTCTCCTCTTTACAGATGTTTAGATGTTTGTAACTAACATGATAAGTACTGTCAAAACTAGTTGACATCAATGACAATAAAATGATTGATTCAATTATCTTACATATCATTTCAGTACTCGGCAATCTCTAATCATTGATCTTCAATTCATTTAGGTATTCAATCAGTTGTAGTTCATCAATCTCTCCCTTTGGCATTGATGGCAACTCAAGAAATAAGAAAAATACCATACACATACCAAACATGTATTCTACAACTATGTAAGTAAATGATGTAGCTTGGTAAGCTCTCCCTATCTTGATATTTAATATGTTTAATCACTATATTACATGACATCATTTCAAGTACAGACTTTCCTCTATAGATTTGATCTTTTCAGCTCTCAGATTCCTTCTATTCTCAACAACAAATCTTCAAGACTCTCCCTAACTTTCTCAGATTATCTCTCCCTTAGATAGATGTTCCATTGATCTCTCAGTTTTTCATATTGTTTATCTCTCCCTTTGAAAAAAATGCCAAAGAAAAACATAAAACATATAGCTCTGCAATAGCCATGTCACTCTTTGTTGTTCAGTGCATACAATGTATCTCGGTATATTGATATGCCAATTGTTCCTCAAATCTTTCACAACCTTAGACATTATCCAAAGTGTGAGATATGTTGCATCAACATGAATGTTCTTCTGATAAGATTAGGCTAATGCAACCTCCAGATCACATTAGTGACCAATAGATAGGGGACGGACCCCAAGTCTAGTCCTCAAGTATTCAAAAGTATCCTTCGGTAGAGGCTTGGTAAAAATATCAGCAAGTTGCTCCTTTGATGTAACATATTCCAGTTTGACTTTCTTCTCATGTATTTGTTCTCTTAAGTAGTGATACTTAATAGAAATATGCTTGGTCTTTGAGTGCATTACAGGATTCTTAGAAATATTTATTGCACTAGTGTTGTCAAAATATATAATCACCGACTCAGTGATTACCTCATTCATCCCTTCCAACACTTGTTTGATATAAGAAATGTTTGAACAGTTTGTAGCTGTAGCAACATATTCTACTTTGGTAGTAGACTAAGAAATACAAGGTTGTTTCTTACTTGTCCAAGTAACAAGTCTTTCACCAAAGAAAAATGCTCCTCCGATTGTTCTCTTTTTGTCATCTATATTTCCAGCCCAATCTACATCAATGTAGACTCTTATTTCAAACTTTCCCTCCTTAGGATACCATAATCCATAGTCCTTTGTTTTCTTTAGGTATCTTAGGATTCATTTTACTGCAACCATATGTGAATCCTTTGGATTGGTAGAAAATCTAGCAACAATCCCCACTGCATGTGCAATATCTGGCCTACTGTGTACTACATACATTAGTTTACCAATCATAGATCGGTACAATGTTTGGTTTACCTCTGTAGATTCATCATCTTTAGTCAGTTTGTAGCTTGTGACCATTGGTTTTCCAACTCGTTTATCATCTTCCATGCCAAATGTTCTCAATACTTCCTTTATGTACTTAGATTGTGTGATGAAAATTCCATCATTCTGTTGAATAACCTGCAAGCCTAGAAAGAACTTAATCTCTCCAAACATAGACATTTCAAATTATTTTCTCATCTCATTAGAAAATTATTTATAGATATGATCCTGTCCTCCAAAAATTATATCATCCACAAATATTTCAGCAATCAAAATAGTGTCATCAGACTCTCCTTTCATATACAAATTGTTGTTTTCACTAGTTCTTACAAAACTAATACTTAAAAGATAAGTATGCAGCCTTTCATACTAGGCTCTTGGTGCTTTCTTTAAATGATATAAAGCTTTGTGTAGTCTACATACCATGTCTTTCTAATTTGGATCAACAAACCCTTCTGGTTGTTCTATGTAGACTTCCTCTTCTAGTATCCCATTCAGAAAAGCAGACATGACATCAATTTGATAGACCTTTAACTTCTTATGTGCAGCATATGCAAGTAACATGTAGACTCCTTCTAGTCTAGCAATAGGTGCAAAAGTTTCACCATAATCAATACCTTCCTCCTATGCATATCCCTTGCAAACAAGTATAGCTTTGTTCCTTGTAACCTCTCCATTCTCATTCAGATTATTTCTTAAAATCTATTTAGTACCGATAACATTCTTATCTTTTGGTCTAGGTACTAAAGTCCATGTCTTGTTTTTCTCAATTTGTTCTATCTCTTCATTCATTGCATTTATCCATTCATCATTCTCCAGTGCAACCTTAACATTTTTTAGTTCAAACTCACAAACTAAGCATGTACCTTGTCTTAACTTACTTCTTGTCAGCATGCCAGCTTGCTTGTCTCTAATGATTTGGTTCTTAGGATGATGTCTTTTGAAAAATCTTGCCAGCACTTGATATCTTTTTTGTTTTTCATCATGTTCAAGTTCATTTCCTTGCTCGGTAGCTTCTTCATGATCCTCGATTTCCCTTTGTTGTTCCTTAGTGTTCTTTTCTTGATGCTCGGTCAACTCAGTCTATGGCTTTGGTAGGTACTCTGGATGTTCAATATAAGTGAATCTACCATAGTATTTCGGCTCCTTAGTGCTTTATTCACCATTTTTATCATCAAATTCATCAACTTTGACATTAGCACTTTTAATCATCTTATCAGTAAATTTATTCAAACACTTGTAAGCTTTTATTTTAGTAGAATATCCAAGAAATATTCCCTCATCCCCTTTTGAATCAAATTTCTCATTCATATCATCTTTCAGAATAAAACATTTTCTACCAAAAATTTTGAAGTAACTTATAGTCAGTTTGTGACCAAACCATAACTCGTAGGGTGTTTTGTTTGTGTCTTTCTTCAATTGTACTTGATTTAGAACATATACAGTTGTGCTAACTGCCTCTCTCTAGTATGTTTGAGCAACATTATTTTCTATCATCAGTGTCCTTGCACAATCAACAATTGATCTATTTCTCCTTTCATCAATCTCATTTTGGTAAGGTGTTCTCGGAGCAGAAACCTATCTTTTTATACCATGCTCATTATAATAGTTAGTGAATTCATCTAAAATAAACTCACCACCTCTATCAGATCTCAAGAATTTTAGTTCTTTCTTGGTTTCTTTTTCTACTTTTGCTTTGTACCATTTAAACATTTTAAATGCCTCAGATTTCTCCTTTAAAAACATTACAGTCATCAATCTAGTGTAATCATCAACAAACATAATGAAATATCTATCTCCATAGTAGCTCTGAGTTCTCATGGGACCACATAGGTCAGTGTGAACTAACTCCAAGATTCTCTTTGTTGAATAGTCTTTACTCTTAAAACTAGATTTTGTCATTTTTCCCTTTTGACATTCATGACACATAACATGTTCAGGCTTTGCTAGGATAGGCAAACCCCTAACCTTTTTCTTTCTACTGATCTTAATTAGGTTATCAAAATTTACATGACATAACCTTTTATGCCATAACCATGCATCCTCATTTTTCATTAATAAACAAGAAGACTCAGCATTGTCAAGATAAAACAAGTTACCTTTGGATTGTGATCCTGTTCTAACAAGTTTTCCTCCATCATCAAATATCTTTACCTTCTTGCTCTCAAAAGCTACTCAATGACTTGAGTTGTTAAGTTGTGCCACACTTAGAAAATTGTAATTTAGTCCTTCTACCCAATAAGCATTATCACATTTGATTTTATCATTTATTAGTAAAGATCCTTTTCCTCTAACCATACATGGTGTATCATTACCCATTTTTATAGAACCTCCATTATATTGCTCAAGATGATCAAACTTTTCTTCATCACAAGTCATGTGATGTGTATAGCCACTATCAATGATCCATGTATCATTTTTATTAACTTTAGAAATGAGTGCTCTCTCTACATACCTTTCTTCTTCCTCAGAATCATCCTTCATCGCAACAAATACTACTTCAACATCATCATCTGTGTCAGTATCAGTATCATTCTCTTTAGTAATGTAACATACCTTTTTTCCCTTATCATTGTTGTCTCATTTATCTTTGTTGTAGTATCGGTAACTTCTATTATTTCTCCTCCCATAGCTTCCTTCACCAGATCAATTTTTGTTTCTATCATCTTCTTTCCTATTTGGACATCTAGCAACAATATGACCAACTTCTTTGTAGTTAAAACATGCTAAAGGTAATTTACTCCTATATCTACCTTTACCTTTAGGTAACCTTCGAGCCATAAGAGCTTCAAGTTCATCAAGCTCATCATTAGTGTTACTGTCATTGTCATCCCTATTATTTCTACTGCTAGACTTACCGATCTTCAAAGAAGACGTGAAAGAAGACTCAACAGATGGTAAAATACTATTATCAAAATTATTCAACTCAAAAGTTGTTAGCTTACCAATTAGACTATCAAGAGTAAGAGTGTTGCTAGGTGCAAACTACATTTCATATATAGCTGATATTCTAATTGCATAAGTAGGTAGCAAGGTCCTTAGAATTTTACTTACCACTATATCTTCATCAATGACACCACTAGATCCTTTGATAGCATTGACTACCTCCTTTATTTGGTTTGTATACTATACTATATTCTCTCCTTTCATTTTCATATCGCCAAACCTGCCTCTTAGGCTTTCAGGTTGGGCTCTCTTGACATTAACATCACCACCATAGAGTTGAGCTAGTTTGTCCCACATTTCCTTTGAAGTAATACAATCTTTAACATCCTCAAATTCAGCATCTGATAGAGCAGCAGGAATCTCTATCATATTCATGTTGTGTTCATGTTGATCCTTCATTTGGTCAAGAGTCAAAGGTCCAATCAGTGGTTGTAAGTAGCCATTCTCAAGTAGATGTAAGGCAGAATCTCTGATTCTAGATATGTGAAGTTTCATTCAACTTTTCCATATAGTAAAGTTGTCCTTATTCAGCTACGACACCTCCCTCTTATAAATTTTGTGATCTTTCTACTAAAGTCTTTAAAACTCTATTCAAAGAAACCAATGCTCTGATACCAATTGTTAGAATAACTGAGAGGGGGGGTGAATTAGTTAGATTAGTTATCCAATAGTCCCAATTACAAAATGTATCTCTTTAAACAAATTCAACAAATTTATGTAGCTCGGTAACATAAAATACTAAACTATCTATGCCTTTACCGATTACCAGTTAATTACTCATAGTGATTATTGACCAAATCAAATATGCAATATGTAAAGTATGACACAAAGCAATCATCACAGAAACACATAACACAAAGATTTAACATGGAAACCCTGTTAAGGGAAAAACCACCTGGGACCGGTAACCCAAAATATTTTTCACTCTTTTGAAGTGAGCTCAGTGAAAAGTCAACCCTGTTAAAGGTTACAAACACACTATTAGGTGTGACCTTGTTAGAGGATTTAAGACTAACAGTTATCTTTCAACCAGCATTCACTATGGGGTCGACAGGATAACATTGTACATTCATTGAACGACATGGGGTATATCATAAGAGGATTAAGTCCAGATTATTAAGAGATTTTTCTGTATCAATGGTTAAACTGAAATAGTAATTGATTTGATTACAATACAACTCAAATTGTAGATGTTTAGATCTATTCTAAGCCCATACAAAACCTCTGATCAATATATCAATTCACTTCCTCAACATTCATTAACTTACTGTCCCTCGGTAATAGCTCTCTGACGCTTGGTGTTGTTCTGCAGTTCAGTTCTCCTTTAACCAGTCTGATTAGGCATGCATGAAACTGTATTCACATGAAATCTCTATAGTCTTCTATCTTTTGGCATGTTTCAATAAAGAAACTCATATCTCTTATATAGATAGATAAACTATTTTATTTTCATCCATCAGATTTTGTCACTTAATCTCCTTCATTGATTTTGCCTCTTAAAATTTCCTCAGTGGTTGTGTCAGAAACACGTTTCAATTCCATCCCTTAGATCTTCTTCAAATTTTGTTAGTTGTGGATCTTGTAACAGACTTTATCCTCAATCTCAAAATCATAACACTTTACAACTCATCAATTTATGTCGGCTAAACTTAAGAATTAAATGCTTTCATCCATACTTAGTTAACAAAGAAATGCATCAATGAACACAAGCTTGGTTAATACTGTCTCTTGGTATACACTACACTGGCTCAATGTATACTGAAGTGCTTCATTTACCGACCACACTGCTTTGTTAAGTTTTTCTTCCAACTTCATAGCAGACTAATGCAACATAATCAAGTCAACAATATAAAGTCATAGACTCATCAATAAGTTACCCAAAGTATTCCTTATCCTCATCTATCATATCCATCTTCCTTTATGTAGATATCTCAGTTCTTCATCTTTTCTCTCCTCTTTATAGATGTTTAGATGTTTGTAACTAACATGATAAGTACTATCAAAACTAGTTGACATCAATGATAACAAAATGACTGATTCAATTATCTTACATATCATTTGAGTACTTGGTGATCTCTAATCACTGATCTTCAAGTCATTCAGGTATTCAATCAGTTGTAGTTCATCAAAGTCTTGCATCAAAATGTTTTACACATACTTGGATAATTAATGGATAATGTGACACCCTAGGCACCATATATTATGGGAGGCCTCTATCTCATAGCTTGCATGCAGGGGACAATGTTTCTCTCTTCTTAATGTTGGCTAACCTTTGTGTGCATGAAGCCTCCTTGAGGGTTTTGGACTACTCTTGCAATTTAGGGTCATATACATTTTCAAACATATCAACCAAAACTGATGGGTGACTAGTCATTCCCTTCTCTCTTGACTTTGTTCTTACATACACCATATTGGGAGACATTATATGGGAAACAAAATATACATCCCCAAAAATATAAACACAATCTGCAGATTCTAAGGCTTATGTTGTATTGCTTTCTTTGACCATCTCTGTAGACATATAAAATTTGTTCTACTTTTTGTGTTTTAGTGTCTTTGAAACCCTTTGTGTCCACAATGGTTTCTTGGGCTCTTTGTGCTTAAATTGGGTGAAAACAAGCTTATAGGTGTAAAACTTCAACAACAAGCTTTTCTGTTAATGCATACCTATCGCCAAGCATTAATACGTAAAAGACATTGAGGGTCTTTTCATGTTGTGTTTTAGAGAGATTAATACCATTAACTTCACTTGTGTGAATTAATGCCCTTAATGCTTTCACAATTGCCAACTTGCACTTTTTAGGAAATCACGCCTTTCTTTTTGCCTCCTTTGGCCTAAAACAAATTTCCTTCAAAATTTGTGCACCAACGTATTTACAACCATTTACCTACTATGCATATGATCAATGGCCCCAGATAATCTATTGGGCATGGAGTCATTAGCATTGGAAAATACATTGGCCACATGTAACTTCCTAAAAATTTCAAGTCTAAAAGAAGAACAAAACAAAATCACTATCCCTAGAAGGGAAAATATTGTACTTGTTATAACACTAAGTTTGCACCCTTGTTTCAAGCTCTCTTGGTCTTGATAACCTAGTATAACATGAGAATCATCTCCAGGTTGTGGGACCTATGCTAACTAAGATGAGACCTCCAGGTTCTAGGCTAGTTCCTCTTGGATAATCACCTTAATTTGCTTCTTGACATGAAAAGTAAATCTTTGGGGGAAAGGGATAGAAGGAATGCTGAAAGGGAAATGACTGGAAGCAAACTACCTACTAGGTGATACACCGAATTAAAATGAACATAATACACTAACAATATCAGCATGAAAGGTCTCAGATCTAATAGAACACAATCCTTCTAAACAGGCTTGCATAAGTGTTTCACAGAAGGGTTTAAACAAAAGACACAGACTGTGACCTGCAAGCAAACGTTCTCTTCAACAAAAGGGCACAAGAATGAGATAGAATGATAGGGGGCTGAAGTATACCCACAAACTCAATCAAATCAGATCAAACACAGTAGTACACATATAAGTTGAAAGAAAGAAGGGCTCTAGAAATCTGAAATTTCTCTAACAAAGCTAGTATATCATATTCAATAAGAGAAAAATTTAGACAAGAAGGCATAGGGACAAAGAAAATGTCACAAAATGCCTTTGCAATATCCAAACAATCAATGAAAATTTTACAACTGCAAAAGTCAGAGGGTAGAAAGAATGCCACAAATAACCTCTAAGAAAGAAAAAAAACTCTCTTTACAATTGTCTAACTCTAAGCTCTAAAAGCTCCAAAAATTAATTATATACCTCTCCTCTATTGCACACAGGCAGGACCAAAAATCTCATTAGGGTTACATAAATCTGCATAAAATAATCCAACCCTAAACCTGTCATTTCTAATCATAAATGTTCATGAAAATATCTCAACCGATTAGATATGTCTTTGCGTGCCCATCCCTGTACTGAAATTGTCTGCAGACAAAAAACCTTGATCCAACTACTTCTCTGCAAGTCAGGCTTGCCATAACTATCAAATCTGGTACTCTTAGAAAGTAAGAATCCACCAAAAATGGCTGCCCAAATCTTTGCATCATCTTTCCAACTACAACCACCCCTGAAAACATAAATTCTGAGCTACCCCTACAAGTAAGTGCTCTCTACAGGAACAGACAGAAGAAAACTCGTGAAAGATATTGCAATCCTCTTTGAAAAAGTCAAAGGCCACATCATAACAGCCAGAACCAATAAAAATTGGCCATCTCAGCAAAAGGACCTGTAGAAGGTAGAAGAAACGTGCCTTGACCATCGGATAGTGGGCGTATGATCTCATAAGCCCAAAAGATTCTATGAGATCATACACCGACTGTAGATCTTCCTCTTCTGGGACCATATTTTGTAAGATAACTGGACCCACAATACATGCCAACTATCCCAGTGTGGACCAATAAGAAATGTGCACGTTGGCTGGACCCACAACAACATCGGTCCAAACACCCGAAGGATCGAACGGCTATCGCATGATCGCATGGGATCAAAAGATCCCATGAGATCATGCGCCAACTGTTGATCTTGGATCAACTAGCGCCTCTGCAAAACCATTGACCATCAGACCCACTGACAACCCTGATATCACCCGGCTAGCCACTAAAAAATGAACACATCACCACTTGAGGACCCACCGTCGGAGACTTAGCAATAAAGTAGATCTAACGGCTATCGCATAATCGCATGGAATCAAAAGATTCCATGCGGTCATGCGTCGTTCGTAGATCTTATTCCATTGGAGGCCTACCTTACACTTCAGGTCCACTGCAGAGTCATCCCATAGTGACCAATAGGAAACTAGCATGTCATTATGAAGTGGCATGATGGACCCACCAATAGCTGTTGCGATGCTGATACCGTATCAATGGTTGTCACATGATCGCATCAGATCAGAAGATTCCATGTGATTATGCGATAACCGTTGGATCTAACTGCGACTGAGAACTGGGCCTAGGGAAATATTAAAGGCTGGGATGTAGGAAACTTAGGAAATTAGGTGGTAGGACCTTAGGAAAAAAAATTTAGGACGTGGGTTTGTGGTTAAGTGGCCTGAAAGGGTAAATATTAAATTAGGATGGGCCATGGGTATTTTAGGAGATTATGGGGTTTAACTGGTCACCTTTGAATTTTAATGGCCTTCAAACTAGAGAACTAAATAACTAAAAAGGCATATAATCATGGAAATTCTTGAGGGGGCTAACACAGGATTAAAAATGCCAGACAAAGCAGACCAGGCGAAATTGCATAGGATGGGAAATTTGGGTAACATTTTGGCAATTTCTATTGTATGTCAGCCTGCTAGACATTAGATCAATGGCCTTGACATAATCCATTGGGCATGGGGTCATTTTTGAAACAAGACTTTCTGACAGAGAGGCAAACCTGGAACCAGAGGAACCAAAAACATGTGCCCGAGCACTTCTTGAAAAATAGGGAAAACTAAGCTAGAAAGCAGGGACAGAAAATAGGAGACATATTCACAGAGATTTACAAAGAGGGATTAACTTCAAAGCAAGGCTTTAAGTGGAAACCATTAACTGAAATAGGCAAGGCATCTCCTTCAAGATTTGATAGCTAAAAAGCATTAAGCCCCCTGCATTCTATAATAACAAATGGTCCACCCCAAAGGGAATCAAACTTTGTATGTCTACCAAGCCTTGATCTAAATTCATCCCATTTGAGAACTACATCTCCAACTTTGAAATTTTTGGCCCTGGCTCTTTTATCAAAACTCCTCTTTGTCTAAATCTAATGGAACTCCACATCCTTCATGAATTTGTCTCTGAGTTCTTCTAACTCCATTAGCTGAGCATACCTGATTTGTAAGGGATCTCCTTCTTCAAACAGGGCATATTGAGTGGCTAAGTCCAAAGCTAGCAATTCAATTGAAATGGACAGGTTAGCCTCTCTGCCATACACTAACATGTAAGGAGAATTCCCAATGATCTTCTTTGGAGTAATCCTATCTAACCATAAGGCAGACTTCAACTTAGTATGCCAATCTCTTTGGTTATCCTGTAGAGTTTTCTTGATTATCCTAATCAAGTTCTTATTAGTTGATTCTACCAAACCATTGCCTTGAGGGTAGTAATTTGAACTTGTATTCAGATAGATGCCATTTTTGATTGCCCATTTTGAGACTTTAAGGCCTATAAATGCCAATGCATTATCTTATATTATAGAGTCTAGAGTGCCAAATCTATGAATTATATCATCATAAAAACTTAAGATAACACTCTCATTTGACTCTTTTAAGGAAACTGCCTCTGCCCATCTAGTGAAATAATCAGTAGTAGTGATTATCCACTTGTGTCCTACACTAGATGGAGGATTGATCATACCAATAAAGTCTATGCCCCATCTCATGAATGGTTTCTCTGTTTTGATTGGCTGAAGGGGCAGAGCTGCAAACCTTTCTTTTCCTACAAACATAGCACATTTGATGCATTTCCTCACATAATCATGACTATCCTTAAAGATAGATGGCCAATAGTATCCAGCCCTCATGAGTTTAAAAGTAGTAGTCCTAGGAGAAAAGTGACCTCCAGAAGGCCCATCATGAAATTCAAACAGGACATCAGCTATCTTTTCTGAATCAATACATCTTAAAAGGACACCATTGTGATCCTTTCTAAAAACAACCTCATCTATCAGCATAAAAGGAATAGATTGTAACCTATAATACCTTCTTTTTGCTAAATCTAGGCTTGCAGGACATAGTCCTATCTTCAAGTAATGAACCATATTAGGCAACCAACCTAATGCCTTGGCATGTTCTTCTGAATCATGCACAACCAGAGATGCATCTGTTTATTCTATTTTCTCTGAACTTTCATCCCCTACCAAATTTTCACAAAGACCTCTTCCTCTAACCAGCTTGGTGGTTTGAATATCAATGTCATATTCCATCGCTTTGGTAATCCAACCAGCTCTTTTTTCATTTAGGTCCTTGGAAAGCAAAAATTCTTTGACACTTGGATGAGTAACTTTTAGGTGTACCTTGCTATGGGTCAATAGATGTCTAAACTTTTTAAGGCTCTTCACCACAGCAAGTACATGTTTCTCTACAAAAGAGTATCTTTGTTCATACTCTTCTAATCCTTTGCTAAAGAAAGCAATAGGATGTTCTAACCCTTCTGAATTTTCTTGAGTCAACATAGCAGATATAACATCTTGACCTCCATAAGCATAAAGGATAAAATCCTTACTAAAATTTGGGTTTAATAGAGCAGAAGCCTCTATCAAGGCTTCTTTGATGGCTTGGAAATTAGCTTTTCCTTCTTTAGTCTAGCTGAGGGTTGAACTCTTCTTTAACATGGATGTTAAAGGCTTCAATAAATCTGCAATATTAGGCAAGAAATGCCTAACAAAATTAATCTTTCCTATGAAATATTGGAGACTTTTCTTATGATGTGGCAATGGTAGCTCTAGGATGGCTGCAATCCTCTTAGGGTCTACTATAATTCCTTTCTTGGATGCTATATATCCCAGGAAATTTCCTTCATGTACTGCAAACACACATTTCTTGGGATTAAGAGATATCCTGAATTCTCTACACCTTTCAAAGATTTTCCTCAGATGTTTGATGTGGTCTGCTACATGTTTAGAATAGATAGTTATGTCATCTAAGTAGACTAGTACAAATTTGTACATGAAGCTTTTAAAGGCCATATCCATTGCCTTTTGAAATGTAGCACCTACGTTTGACAAACTAAAGGGCATCTTTTGATAAGCCATGGTTCCCCACTTGGTTGTAAATGCAGTCTTATATTGATCCTCTTCATTAACTAGGATCTGATTATATCCTAAATAGCCATCCAATAATGAAAATCTCTCAGATCCAGAGACACATCGTAAGATTTGTTCCATAGAGGGTAATGGATGGTGGTCTTTTAGAGAGGCCCTATTAAGATCCCTGAAGTCAACACATAATCTCAATTCCCCATTCTTCTTCCTTACAGGAACAAGGTTGGAAACCCAACTAGTATGTTTGATGGGGTAGATGATACCACTTTCTATTAATTTGAGCACCTCTTTATGCATAAGTGGCTCAAGCTTGGGATTAATAGGCCTTTGTTTTTGCCTTATTGGTTTGGCATTAGGTTCTAATTCAATAGTGTGCTAAGCAAGGGCTGGATTAAAACCTTTGAGGTCCTCATATTGCCATGCAAAAACATTACTAAATTCTCTGAATAATTGGGTGTAAGCTTGCTTTTCTAAATCAATGTTTACCTTTCCAAATTGTAAACTTTTACCTTGTTCCAACTCTAATTCAACACAATGTTCTTATTGAACTACCAAGCCAGCTTTATTCTTCTTAACTTGATCATCCTTGTTGAAGATAGTCTCTAAGGTGACAAGACCTCTAGGCATCTTATTAGACTTAAGTTGTATCACTTGGTCACCATAGTTTTGTGATAGCCTATCTTGGTTATGTTTTGAGAAGACATCTTCTTCAAACAAGAACTACAGAATTTGCTCATCACTGTCAAACACTTGCTAATTAGTATCATTGTTAGGGATAGAGGGTCTGACAATCACTTTGATATGTTGTTGGTCTATTTCTTTTGAAATGCTATTGGGGATGTCATATTGAGACCCAACAGCAGCTAATATATCTGCATTTTGATTTAGCTTCCTAGGGATAGCAACAATATTGAAAGCACAAAAGTCTTCAATCACATCCCAAACTCTATGTTTGTATGCTCTCAAGGTGTCATTTTTGGTTTCACTTATCCCTCTCACTTGGCTAACTACTAACTCACTATCGCCATAAACTTTTAAGGCCTTAAGCCCTCTTTTGCTAGCCCACTCCAGTCCATTGACTAGGCTTTCATATTCTGCAGTGTTGCTAGTGTAGGAGAAACTAAATCTGAAAGTTGTATAATATCTTTCTCCTTTTGGGGACACTAGCATAGCACCACCACCAGAACCATGTCTACTTCTAGCTCCATCAAAAAAAATTCCCAAACCTGATTGCTCTGATCCTCTGAATCAGTGTCTTCTTTGAGAAGGTTTGGCTCTATGGATCCACTTTCTTGTATCAAATAACTTCCCAAACGAGCATCCCAAATAACATTTTCTTGGGCTTCAAAAGCATTTTTTGATTCTAGTTCATCTAAGAAAATATCAGGGATACTTTCTATTTTAGTGCTTGCTTCTCTGATAGTTGGGAAATCACTGTCATCAAATATAGGGTAGCTTGCATTGATGGTATTGGATACATATGGTTCTATGTGGTGTGTTGCCAATGATTCTGATTTAATGGTAACCTTGGTGCCATATCTTGTGTGAAAAAGCATGTGGGACCAGTCAAAAGAAAGGTAGCCTCCTATTTTGGCTGTGAACTCCCTTGATAGACATATGGCAAATAAAGCAAGGAGATCTATGATATAAATATCAAGTAGAATAGATAAATTAGGACTAGCATGAAGGATCAGATCGGTACCCTTAGCCACACCTATAGTGTTAACCAAGGATCCATCAAGTTGTGTAACCATCCTTTGGAAGGGTTCATATTTAAGTCCCAATTGATCAGCCACTTTCTTGGGCATTACAGTACTAGTAGCTCCACTATCTACCATATAATTATGTACTAAGGATTTTCCAATAATTAAGGATACATAAAAGGGAGGTGGTTTTGAGTTCCTACCTTGAGTGGTATTGCCTTTGGAATTGCAACTTAGAGCCTCCTTTTCTTGATCAGTGTTGACCAACACTAGCTTTGCAGCTTCTTTTGTAGGCTGAGGAGTTGTCATTTCAGTCATAGCTTTCTTCAAAATCTCAGGTTGCCTTGGAATAGCCAAAGATTCCCACATAGACATAGTAATGTTCACCTTCTTCATGTTGTCTACAATGTTGAAAGGTGTCACAGTGTGTATTCTCTATTGTGCTTTTACTATGATGGGCTCTACTTCTTTGAGAGTTTGGCCCTCTTTGTTTGTAATGACAGGAGCCCTCTTGAATGTGATAGGAGTAGCTTGTTGTATTGGCTCGGCAGATGTAGTAGCTTTAGTACCAGAGTCTACCCACTCCACATCTTGAGCTCTTCTCTTTGACCTTGTGTTCGTAGTAATGGAAGGTTCACCAATAACTCCATTGACTCCCAATTGAAAAGAGCAATCTCATTCTCTTGTGGTTCTTGTTGAGGAATTGATCCACTAGAAGAAGCCTTTGATTGAGCTTGTGAGGTATCTTGAACCATTAGTGCTTGGTTCATCCATCCATTTGAACATGTAGCCTGATTGTGAGGCTGATTGCAAGGGAAACACCATTCATTGTCCATAGCCATATTATTTTGACTAGGAACCATGTCCCTAACTGGATTCATAGAATTGTGAGGTGCAGGGTTGTATGGTTGGAATGGTCTTTGATTAAAATTTTGCCTTTGTCCTTGATAGCCTCCTTGGTATTGTGGCCTATTTTGTTGATAAGGCTATCCCTAATTTTGATATTATTGATTAGGACCTTGGCCTTGTAGCTGAAAGGGTGGTTTGATTCCTTGCCCTTGCCTCTTTAGGTTTGTGACCTCTTTAGTCAAAGTTTGCAGCAAATTTTCCATTTCTTGCTGACTAGTTTGTTGGCTATTCTTAATTTCTTGCAGCTCTTGAGAGAAACTTGTTTTTAACTCATGACCGCTAGTACTAGCTTGAGGTGCTAATATGGTGGGAATAGGGGTAAATGGGGGTACTTGTAGAGGTGCAACAGGCTGAAGGCTAGGAAAGATGGGCATGGGTGGCCTTCTAGCTATCATACCTACTTGGATTAAACAATTTTCAGCTCTGACAACTGTATCAAAAGCTTGGGGTAAAGAAGTACCACCCATAGATTGGATCATGATAGAAATTTGGCTATTCAAACTTTGTAGGAAATATAAGAAAGCATGGTCAGTTGATGGTCTTACCGAGACTAGAATTCTATTCCATGTCTTGAGGAATCTATTATTATAATCTGTCATTTGTTCTTGAGGGTCTCTTTTAATGGTTGTCAACTATTCAACCAAATACAAGTTGTCTAATTTATCCTCAAAATGCTTACTCAATGCATCCCCTAATTCATCCCATAAAGTAATGGAGTCAATAGTTAAAGTTCTAAACCATTCAAGAGCCTTACCTTTGAGAGAGGCTACTAATAATTTGGTGGCCACATCTTCTTGAGTTATATTGTGTATGTTGCAGATAGTAGTCACATCTCTTATATGCTCAAAAGATATAGTTTGTCCTTCACCTGTGAAATTAGGTAGACTCTTTAGTGCCACCAAGGGCACATCATGATGTTGAGCAAAGTTCAATGGACTCCCTTGGTTGAAAGGTGCAAAAGCAAACTGTCTAGCCATTATAGTAACTAAAACATGTTGAGTAACAACTGTGTGAGTTGTATTTGATGCTAGATTTGAATCTTCTTCTAGATATTTGGTTAGAGATCTTCCTCTAAGATGAAAGTGCAAAGGTGTCCTTTCTGAAGTATCAGGAGGTGTAGACTGTACTCTCCTTGCAGGAGATGTTCTTTGAGTTGATCTACCTTTGTAGCCTCTTTTTAAGGGCAACTCTGAAAATTTAGTAGGCTTTGAGCTTCTAGTCTCAATCTTTCTCATAAACTTTGAACAAGTTTAGCCTGGTTCTATGAAATCAGTAGATTCACCAGATATACTTGACAAAAAACTTCTAAAAGTATGTATTATGCAGTCAGTATATCAGAGATAGCATAATCTTTCAAAATGAACTTTGTTGTTAGAATTGTTACGCCCAAGGTGAGGTATCTTTGAATCTAAATCCTTGGAATTATAACAGCACCTTCAAACATAAATTTGAACCTTAGTCCCATGGGGCGTGCCAGAATTGTTATAACACTAAGTTTGTACCCTTGTTTCAAGCTCTCTTGGTCTTGATAACCTAGTATAACATGGGAATCATCTCCAGGTTGTGGGACCTATGCTAACTAAGATGAGACCTCTAGGTTCTAGGCTAGTTCCTCTTGGATAATCACCTTAATTTGCTTCTTGACATGAAAAGTAAATCATTGGGGGAAAGGGATAGAAGGAATGCTGATAGGGAAATGACTGGAAGCAAACTACCTACTATGTGATACACCAAATTGAAATGAACATAATACACTGACAATATCAACATGAAAGGTCTCAGATCTAATAGGACACAATCCTTCTAAAAAAGCTTGCATAAGTGTTTCACAGAAGGGTCTGAACAAAAGACATAGACTGTGACCTACAAGAAAATGTTCTCTTCAACAAAAGGGCACAGGAATGAGATAGAATGACAGGGGGCTGAAGTATACCCACAAACTCAATCAAATAAAATCAAACACAGTAGTACACATATAAGCTAAAAGAAAGAAGGGCTCTAGAAATCTAAAATTTCTCTAACAAAGCCAGTATATCATATTCAATAAGAGAAAAAATTAGACAAGAAGGCACAAGGACAGAGAAAATGTCACAAAATGCCTTTGCAATATCCAAACAATCAATGAAAATTTTACAACTGCAGAAGTTAGAGGGCAGAAAGAATGCCACAAATAACCTCTAAGAAAGAAAAAAAAAAACTCTCTTTACAATTTTCTAACTCTAAGCTCTAAAAGCTTCAAAAATTAATTATATACCTCTCCTCTATTGCACACAAGTAGGACCAAAAATCTCATTAGGGTTACATAAATCTGCATAAAATAATCCAACCCTAAACTTGTCATTTTTTATCATAAATGTTTATGAAAATATCTCAAACGATCAGATATGTCTTTGCGTGCCCATCCCTATATTGAAATTGCTTGCAGACAAAAAACCTTGATCCAACTACTTCTTTGCAAGTCGGGCCTGCCATAACTATCAAATCTAGTACTCTTAGAAAGTAAGAATCCACCGAAAATGGCTGCCTAGATCTTTGCATCACCTTTCCAACTACAACCACCCCTGAAAACATAAATTCTGAGCTACCCCTGCAATTAAGCACTCTCTACAGGAACAAACAGAAGAAAACCCGCGAAAGATATTGCAATCCCCTTTGAAAAAGTCGAAGGCCACATCATAACAACCAAAACCAATGAAAATTGGCCATCTCAACAAAAGGACCCACAGAAGGTAGAAGAAATGTGCCTTGACCATCAGACGGTGGGCATATGATCTCATAAGCCCAAGAGATTCTATGAGATCATACACCAACCGTAGATCTTCCTTTGTTGGGACCATACTTTGCAAGATAACCGGACCCACAATACATGCCAACTGTCCCGGTGTGGACCAATAAGAAATGTGCACATCAACTAGACCCACGAAAATGTCAGTCCAAATAGTCAGAGGATCGAACGACTGTCACATGAGCGCATGGGATCAGAAGATCCCATGAGATCATGTGCCAGCCATTGATCTTGGATCAACTGGTGCCTCTGCAGAACCACTGACCATCAGACCCATCGACAGCCCTAATATCACCCAGTCGGCCACTGAAAAATGAACATGTCACCACTCGAGGACCCACCACCAGAGACTTAGCAATAAAGTAGATCTAACGACTATCACATGATTGCATGGAATCAAAAGATTCCATCCGGTCATGCACCATCTGTAGATCTTATTCCACCAGGGGCCTACCTTACACTTCGGGTCCATTGCAGAGTCATCCCACAGTGACCAATAGGAAACTAGCATGTCATTACAATGTGGCATGAAGGACCCACCAACAGCTGTTGTGATGCCGATACCATATCAATGGTTGTTGCATGATCGCATGGGATCGGAAGATTCCATGCGATTATGCGATAATCGTTGGATCTAACTACGACCGAGAACTGGGCTCAGGGAAATATTAAAGGCTAGGATGTAGAAAACTTAGGAAATTAGGTGGTAGGACCTTAGGAAAAAAAATTAGCACGTGGGTTTGTGGTTAAGTGGATTTGAGGGTAAATATTAAATTAGGATGGGCCACGGGTATTTTAGGAGATTATGGGGTTTAAACGGTCACCTTTGAATTTTAATGGCCTTCAAACCAGAGAACTAAACAACTGAAAAGGCATATAATCATGGAAATTCTTGAGGGGGCTAACATAGGATTAAAAATGCCAGACAGAGTAGACTAGGCCAAATTGCATAGGATGGGAAATTTGGGTAACAGTACTCGCACACTTCTTGGAAATCCAAAAACACCTATCCTAATATATACAAGTATTTACATAAGGAAAATATCAAACAATTTCACTGACTATCTTGTTAAATTAGCTTCCCCACCTTAAAATTATATTGTTCCTTTTATGCATGGTGGAAACTAGATAGATCTACAAGTGAAAAAATACTACCATAGCTTGTCAGAGAGCACTCTTGGTGTTGAGAACTAAGGACCTCCATTACACCAATAGAAAGGGCTTCCAAGAAGAATAAGCATGCTCCTCTTTTTTATGATCTTCATCATCATGCTTTGGAACAAGCATGACCTGGGGCAACATGTTGATTTTTTACAGAGATAGATACCTTAAGGGGCATCCCCTTGATGGTGTTAGGTCAAAATAATCAACCTAGATCATGTTGTTGTGCTCTACAATAATGATATCTTACTAATTTACAAATTGATTCTCTTCATTTTGGCAAGAGATAAACTCGTTCACCTCTTACTCATGTTGCTCATTAGCCTTTTGCGGTGTTGTTGGTATATTGTGGGTCTCCACATGTTGTTTTTGTAACCCATAATCTTCTAATGAAAGAAAAAATGGATTAATATCAATGGAAGATAAGATAGCATCAAACTCATCCAAAAGTTCATCCTCATCATTGATCTCTTCTATAACAACTGCAAAATACCCATAGGTTGAGAAGTAACCTTATGCATATTATCATGTTCTTCCTCAAGTACAAAGATAACCTTGGGAGCCTCTTTCCTATCCTCCATACATAGATAATTTCCTACTACAACAACTGATTGTGTTCTTTTTTCCTTATAGTGGGTCTTTAGATTCTTGTAATGGCTCATTTGTCAAGATTTGTTCCTCAAGGGCAAGAACAACTTAATTGTCCTCTTCTTCCTCAATGAAAGAGGGAAGCTCTTCAAATAGGAGTAATAGGTCCTCTTTTTTATGTTCAATATACATTTGTGAAGAGGTTTGAATGGTTAAAACCTCCTCAATGTCCTTCTGCAACAACTCCTCTTTTGTTTCCTCTGCTTTCTCTAGTTCTGGCTCAGGCTGCATTTCCTCCCATGAAAGCTTCTTTGGCTTATTCTCACTTTCCCAAAATGGAATGTTGGGGCCATTAATAGTCCACACAATCAGTCCACCCTTAAAGAGTGAAATGAAAAAGGGTATAGAAGGCTGCAAAGGTGAGTTTTCTTTCACGGGGAGTGAAGAAGCTATAATAGTAGGCTCTTGGGATGAAGGGGCCTTCTTAAAGCTTGGAATGAAAAATTTATACTTTAGATCCTTTTTTGCTTTAGGTACTTGCATTTGAGTAAGATTCGAGCCTTCTCTATTTTTCCTCTACAATTATCCCTTTTGCACTCTTTTCCTCAAACTACCTTTCCTGTTGGGCCTCCATTTAGAGAGGCCTGATATGCCTCCTCTTCTCATTGCATGTCAAGATCTTGCAACTGGTAGGTCATTTCTAACTCATCTAATTGGATTTTTTTAAGTCCAATAACATGGCCTTGAACTCACTAATACCACTTGAGGATGTTGAGACTAATGGAGGAAGGGAAAGAGGGTGGTAAGTGTATTGGACATGTTGACCATTTGATGCAACAAATGAGTTTTGGTCATATCCAAGTTCTAATTAAGGTTGATACTGGTATTGATAGTAGGAGGGATAAGGGGAAGGATTTTTGTGGTATGGGGAAAAAGAATAAGCATCTCTATGGAATGGGTCCATCATTAGAGCTTCACAAAAGATGCAAATTCATAGTCCAATTGGAGGTCATACATAATCCAAAGTGGTCTTGTTCATACCAACACTAGGACTGCAAAACCAATAGATTTTGTACTCAAATTCACCATGGTTTTTTATTAAAATTCCTTGTAAGGCAAATGGTACTAAGAATAACACCCAAATTCCCAGTGAATGATGACTGAACTGGCTAACCAGCGGACTTATGTAGCTAAATCATGGTGTTCCCACCAAGTGTGCCAGAAAAAAGAACTATTGACACCTAAAATTGCTCCTAGGTGAACAACCTTATGGGAAGTTCAGTGAGTGTGGGACCTTATGCATTTTTACTGAAGGACCTTCAAGATTTTAGAAGTTGTCTCTTCATTTTTATAGAGGGGAAAGGGAATAGAAAGAATTATAACATAAAGAGGTGAAGTGCCAAGCTTTTGGAACACTTTAAAATAAAATGCACAAGCTATTCCAAGAAATTGAATATCAAAAAAACCTCTAGATGGTGAATGAAAAGGAAACAAACACAGATCCATGAAACCATTTATGCATTAGACATAAAGTGAAACCATATAATGATAAAGACATAACTGAAAAGATCAAAGGAATAATCTACCCATAAAAATTAAATATTCATACATTGAAATCAAAAGATGACACATAAAACCTTCATGAAATAATGAATCTCACAAAGACCAAAGGGCTAAAAGTACGATTGATTATATTCAAGATTCAAACTATTAATTACAATTTTAAGGCTTGTAAAAAATGGCTCTTCAATAACTATGAAAGTCTTGTTCGATTTAAAATCCTTCCTCGTCTTTTACATTACAAAACTAAGCACTATATAGCCCAAGAAAAATAGGAATCTTCATAGTAGAAAGTAGTTATGGCTACTGCTAGGTGTCCTACTCTGTGAATTTCAAGGGAAGCGATCATCATCACTAATACTGAAAGTGTGACAACTAGCCCCTAATTGGTTAACAATATCGGATCTTAATTATTACTCTTGACTATCATTCTCTGCAATCATCATAATAACATCATGGAAGTCACGCCTGAATTAGAAATTGGAAATTGCATCAAACCACCAAGAAATAGGATTGCGAATGTTGAAAGTGTGGAGGCATTCAGTTATAATAAAAGAGATGTGTGGCATACATGCATAACATCTCCCTTCAAAGAAAATATGAAAATCCTTAAACCTTCATGAGACACCCACTTGTCCTTATTTAAAAAGCATCTAGAGCCACTAACTAAAAATGTCTTGGTTAGTGATGAGGAAGACACGCGACACTCAAGCAGGAAACCTTCTTCCTTTAGAAAACTAAACTCCCTCAATCATCCATGAGACATTCACGTGTCCTTACTTAAGAGATACCTAGGTCTACCATCAATTGTGAAATGTCATTAGCACTTGAGAGACATGTGGTGCTCTAGCATAACTTTAGCAAAAAGGGAAAAGAGCTTGCTAAAAAATGTGTTGTAATGACAAGTGGTGAATGTGTGTAGCCTCCTAATCAATAGATAACACCACGAAGGGAAAATGAAGCCATAGCAAAATGTTCTGCCCGTGGAAAGGTGAATTTTCATTCACAAAATATTAATATCGATCATTTTCCTTTACAATGACTTATTATAAAAAAATATTTGTTCTCGTTATTCCATTGTTGAAATACCATAAAATTTGTTATCTATTTAGATTTATTACAAGTTATTGTATGTTCACAATATAGAATTATACAACTACTCAAAGTTACAAATTTGTAATTGATTTGCATAAATTTTTGCACAATATCTCAACCAAAAAAACTAGTTCCTTGTATTTCAGCAATGCTAGCACATTTTAATTATATATACTATAGTATTATTGCACCTTGCAAATCTTTAGTGTTGTTATATCCATATGGCTCTACTTTTCGTGTGAATTGTATGTGTTATAATGAGACTCTGCTACAACAATATTATTAACTTCTTCAAACAAAACACAAAAAATGTTTATGAGGCTATAATTTGCATCCTTGAATACTATACTCCTTGTCAACATTTTCATCTTCATGATGGTCAAGTTTTAAATTTTTTCTTCACTTCCCTCTTAAAAATAAGTACATTCCTTGATTTTGTATATATGGTCGACAACAAGATTCTTTCAAAGCAATACTAGTCAACAATGACTTTGACCATTGGAACAATCAATTTCACATTGATCTCAGGATCTTTAGCAAAAGTCTTTAATGATAGAACAAGAATAAAATCTTCTAAAATTTGAGATGCATGGATCCTTTTCAGGTCTTTGTGTCATATATAATAATTTTGTGCCAATGAACATGTTCTTTGCTAATCATGACAACCTCTTTACTAAGGCTCAAAAGAATATGATCCATGAATTTTTCTCTGACCATACAACTATGGTGGATAGATTCAACCCAAGGCCACCTTTGAAATTTATCAATAAGTGATTAGTTTATCTTTAATTATTGTTTTTTGTTGTTATGTAGAGCCTAATCAAACTCGAAGATTAATTTTTTCCCCACTTTTATCGATGCAGTTCCCCCCCTAGATTTTTCAATAGGGGTTTGGGGGAAGCACCCCCAAGATGGGGTCAAGGGGAAATTCCCCTTGCAAGCTCAAGGAGAATCACCCCATATGGTGTATAGGGGTAGTTCCCTTGGTGCAATCTCTATTGCAATACAAAGCGGGGTCGAGGGGAAGTACCCCACGAATCCAAAAATGACTTTTATTATTGTACAAAGGCATCAAGAGTTATTTTTCTATTGGATGACATATTCTAACCTTAATCTTGTAACCAAAACAAGGCTTGATAAAATGGATTAGGGTTAGGGTTTTTCATATGAGAATTTGGTAGCTTCTTGTAATGGTATTATTGAGTTGCAAGGGATTGCAGATTGTAATCGACTAAAAATTACTAGATAATAATATTGGACTCCCTATTTGGTGGACGTAGCCCAAGATTGGGTGAGCCGAGTTAAATTATTTGGGTCTTATTTTTGTGTGCATTTTTATTTCTCTATTTTATTGACGAATATGCATCTTAAATGTTAGATATCTATATTTGAATCTTAACATTTTTGGCATTTCTTTTCTTCTTGCTCTATAGATTGAACCTTTCTACCATTTTGTAAATAGTATGTATATATATCACTATTATACTATGTTCTTATTATCTTATCTAATTCACACACAATGCATTTTAAAATAATGAAAATGTTCTCCAATTCCTTGACTCCAACATGAGTTTATGCATAGATTGTGCATTGTTATCGGTTGAACTATGGCATAATTTTTTATAATTTTTTCATTGTTAAAATGAGTTTGAATTTGTTCTTAGTTTACCAATGTGTGTTTTTGCTTTTTTTATGTAATGTTTCTATTTGAGCCAAAATATGAAACATATGTTCAACCAAAAACATTACTTACCTGTTACGTGATATGTTAAGATATTAAAAATCTCTCTCTCTCTCTCTCTCTCTCTCTCTCTCTCTCTCTCTCTCACACACACACACACACACACACATAACTAGTTATCATGTCTACACATATTATGTACACTTGATGTAGCAAAAGACAAGGAAAATGAAATATTTGTTGAATGTGATAAATTTGTTTTATTATTTCTTATCTTAAAAATAAATAAAAGATTTCTAAACAGTTTTATTAATTGAATCACATTCAATAAACACTACATATACTGTGTGGTTGCTAACACATTTTTCATAATATGTGTAGATATATAATGCATAAATCATAATAGACAAATCTATGATTTGAACACAATCAAGTGTCGATATTTACTTCAATTGCAATATTATTTTATATATGCTTATATTAATACTTTAACAAGAAGACTAACTTTTTTTTTAACAATGTAGGTTGCACATTTGTGATTTCTTCAATCAACAAATTGAAATAATTAGTATCTAAAAAATGTCTAAACTCTTGCCAATGGCAATGTCGACTTCAAATTTCAACATATTAGAATACATTTTATTAATTTTGTATTTTCTTTGCAATGCTTTTTATTTTATTTTTCTTATAAGACAAAGACTCTAGCTTTGCAGAGCTCTTGTTTTGAACTAGAAAATCAATATTGAATTGATATCATGCATGTGCTAAGGTTATAATTTCCTACTAAGTATCAACATTAAACAACTACTCCAAGCATAAATGATTATATGATTGGACCTATAAGCACCACAAACTATCATTTCCACTAAAAATATATATTTTCAATATATTATTGATATGAAAAAATGAAGATCCTAAATTAGACATAATCAAGTGCTAATATGTTCTCATATCCTTACTTCTCTATACTTTAAATCCTCTTATTCCTCACATTTTTTTTAAAAAAAATCAACTTTTTTGGCTACAAAAAATAAGTATAAATACATCCACATTTGGCATGATATTTCTCTACAATAGAAGAACAAGTCAAATTGAATAAATTATTAGCCATTTAAAAATAGTATTTTGAATTAATGAATTCAAAAGAAAACATACCTCACACATATTAGTTAACATATGATAGAAAATAGTTGAAGTGCAGATAGTGACAACATAAGTTACATATTAGATAACCTTAAGGTTGGAGCACCTGGTGGCCAAGAATAGGTGATGCCCAAATAGTGATGAAGGGACGTGTAGGATGTCTTTCACTTTCCTCATAAGTAATGCCACTCAAAGAGGAAGTGGACCTCCTCTTGATTTTCACATATTGAGAGAGTGATGAAGATTGTCACTCGCATTAGATGCAGAGTGATGCGGAACTCTATAGCATCACTCTACCTCTTATAGTAGAGGATTGTTGGTAGCAACCAGGGGGGAGACCATGAAATTTTCAATTTCATCACAGAAGACTAGGATCCCTTTTACCACACTTAGGTTTTGCTAGGTACCTTGTACCTATTGTCTATTATTTTTTTGTTAATCACATTTGTTGTTGGTATGTTATTACTTCTATTGTAAGCTTCTTTAGAAGATGTCTTTTAATAATGTTGATGTAGTGTTGGTTCTAATTGCTTTATGAAATATTCGCACCTCTTGGGCTAAACTTTTGTAAGGGACAATGCCCTTTTTATGCTGCTATTTTAATCAAAAAACATACAACGTAAAACTCAAGAATAAACAAATTTTGAATCATTATACAACTCAATAGACTCAAATTTTTGAGTAATTAAATCCACGCTCTTAAATTACTAAAACTATAAAATATTCAAATAACATAATAATAATTACATTATCATATAATAATTTATAGAATATTAAAATAGCAAATCCATTCTCTATTATATTTCATATCTTTTTACCAATATGCAACACTAAATTTGACAACTTCGTAATATTATAAGTTATCTACATCTACTCCCTCTATCTCAAAGTTGTCATAAGAATTGATAAAATAGAGCACTACATTATTTTTTTGAAAAATCTCTCATTCAAATCTTTCTCTTTGAATTACAAAATATTTCTTATATAGGATGCATTGAAGACAAATTCATAATTGTCTTTATTTCGCAAGACTTTTGTGTAAAAAGATAATTAAATATTAATCTAAATAATATTATAATTATTAAGAGTTGTATTGTACAATGATCAACATATTGCATTACTGAATATACTTTATTTCTCGAAGGTAGCTTTCATATAGTATAGAATATAAAAACTACACATTATTAATTATACAATTTTAAATAATTTGAATGAGAGAATGTAAATTTTCCACAAAGTATCTCAATGACACGGAATAATATTTATGTTTTCTAGCTCACTATATTCCTTGTCATTTTATTAAATAATTATTTTTAATAATACAGGTATTCTCTACAATAGTTAGGTTTCTCGACTTAAAGTTTCCAAAGGCAGAAAGTCTTCCTTGTTCTCGCACTCATGGACATGTGTTGATGTTGTACATATTCTGAAGGATTTAAGGTCTTCACCCTTAAGCAATCTCATGACATTGACACATGTTAACATTGTAGGATTTGAAGGTACTATTGTAGGGCTTCTCTTGTAGGTCTTCACCCACAAAATGTGTCCATACCTTCATCAAAATTCAAGTGGATCAAGCCCACACCTCAAGAGATAAAGGGATAAAGGTTTTTTCAAGTAATATTATGGGGAATTATTTTAAAAGGAAAATATTATCATGCAGCATAAAGTAGGTGTTCACCATAAAATAAATTAGTATGTACCTTCTCATGATGAGAAAATAGTTGAGGAAAATGTTGTTGGCATTCATGCCATGAACATAAAGATTATTGATGCAAAATCTTCAAGATGAAGATAGTTGTAATTGTTGATACGATTAAATTTTCACATTTCTAGCATATAAAAATAGGAGAATGATCTATAAAAGCCCTAGATATTTTATAAAATTGGAGGTTCTAACTTTTTGAAAAAGACTTTTCATTCTAGCCAAAAGAGCTCACATGTATTTATCTTTATTGGAAATTATCTACATTTAGTAAGACATGCAATTTGTCAACATTGTAATGTGTCAACTGCATTCAAGCCTTACCATGTTTGGTATTAATAAAGTATTCAAATTGTACTATTAGTACCTTTCTTTTTCTAATTATCAATGTGTTTGTGTTATTAATGTGTGTATATGGTCCTATTTACTATTGTTGGTCTCTTTGTCTTTCAATGGTTTTGGCAAATTATGGATCATGTAACTAAAATAGATGAATTGTACCATTGATGACAAAAATCCCATAATGGTTAACTATTACAAAAATAGGGGTATATGTACCTTCATCAAACCCCTGTAGGTGTTAATCATGGCTAGGGTTTGAATATTGCATTGTATGTTCTTGGCACTTTATGTGTTTTTTTGTCCTTGCCAACAATGAAGGGTTTGTGGTGCATCGCGACTTCCTTTAGGAAGGTAATACCTCTCTATCTTGAAACATTTTAAAATGTTGTAAAATTTGGTCTATAAGGTTTTGAAGTGTTCTAAAAGATTTGCATTGGCACATTGCCCCTTAGTTTTAGCTTTCGCCTTTCCAAAACTCATAAAAATTAAGATCTAATTTCTAAAATCCTGAAGCGTGTTTCACAAGGTGCAACATGTCCCATACTTGTGAAACTTCCCAACTACCCTTATTTAAGTGTGAGCCTCTAAGGATCAACAATATTTTCTAGCATAGTAGTGGAAGCAATTTTGGACTCTCATTGCCAAAGATCTAGTGCATTTTTTGTATTTAAGGGTTAAATGAACCAATTAGAGCACTTAGTGGATTTTCATGCACTATGTTAAAATTTGGATCAGATTAGTATTGAAATTTTTATTTATTTTATATCTTATTTATCAACTTGATTTATCTCTAATATTGTTATGTATACAATCATTGTATATTACTGAATTAATATTTAGAATATATCTCTAAAATTCATAATTTGTATATACTATTGTAATACATATAATATTTATCAAGTTTATTAATAATGATGAGGAACGAATCTGATTAAGACAATGTAGACCAAATGAGAAAGACTATTCAAATAATATGTGTCATTGTCACTATGTATTCATATCGGTTGATGAGTCTAATTATTGACTCAATTTTGTTATGATCTTTATGTTTTGTTGATACTCTGACAAACATTTCCAAGACATTTTATTACTTATGCTTATGTGAACCTATGCCAAGTATAGCCAAAGCCACAAAATCTAAGGGTGTCCTGAATGATATGTTTTGCTAACTATTATAAATATAATGCAGTATTTCATATAACTATTTCAAGTTGTGTTCTAATATCTAAGTAGGATTTGAAACATTGACTTGCATATATGTGTACCGAATGTACTAACCTTTCAGGTAAATGCGGAGTGGTATGAAGAGTGGTGCATTTGCATTGAAGAAGGGAGTTAGAAGACCAACCAAGATGAGATAATTCAGCACAATTCTAATGGAGGTGTCGAGCTTTGAAAGAGTTGCTATTTAGAAAATATAGGGAATTAGTCTTGCTACATTTCCTCATAACTGTTATTCTTTTGATAGTAGTAATTGTATCATGTTATGGTTGTTTTATCTCCTCCGCATGTGGCGAGACTTCACGAGACTTTTCTGTTATATTTTCATTAAGTGTCGATCCTTGATATAAAGGGATTTTGATGGATTTAGTAGGTAATAGAGAAAGATAGAATGATGTATTCAGTATAATATAAGTTACTATGTTTTTTGCTCTTCATGAGTTATTCAGTTATGTAACTAGTTAAGAAGATTTTAATGGAAGAGTGATTTTGGATTATTTTCTTGTGTTGAGTAGTTAGTAGAAGCCAACCAAGGGGGCCCACTTGGGAGGTGGATTAGATTAAGATAGAATAGATTTGCTTTATGTACCTTTCCTATTTTCAAATAGAGCTACTATTTATTCCTGTAGCATTATATTTGTGGTTGTTCCTGCAGCACTTGCAGAGACAAGTATAGTGAATGTTTTGAGTGCTAGACATACTTAGATTTCTTTCATAAGTTTTCTGCAGTAATTCCATTCAATAGTCAAGTGTGTTTACTTTCCTATAGAAATAGCATAGATTTCTTTCATGCATTTTATCTTCCTGTAGCATAAGTGTTTTGACTCCTAAAGGAACTTAGTGCACAAATTATGTTGTCCCATTTCAAGTCTACGTCCCTGGGTTGACAATCTAAATGCATTTCATGATGGGGATAGGTAGTCCATAGCATATATATATATATTACCCTTAAGAGAGAGACAATGGCATGATTATCTCTACCTATTTTGAGACTGTTCATTTTTGGCATCGTTGTCGGGGGTGGTGTCAAACTAGGAACCTCAAAAGAGTCATTTATTTTTCAGATTAGTTTCCTATTTTTAGTTAATACCAAGAAGTTGTAAGCTTGCTTCACAAGTCATCAACTTACTTGCATGCATTGAAGAAGGTGAGATGCTCATGGTAGATTTCTTCCAAAGGAGCCTGTTAAACTGAAAGAAGAATTTGAAGAGATTGAATTACCATTCCTTGACGCCAGTCCTAAGTTTGTTGCATCATCTTCAACAGAAGAAGAAGAAACCCAAGAAACATTTGAGCTTCATCCTTTTGCAAAAATATTGGCTAGTTTTCATAATAATAATCCTACTCCAGGATAGTCTGTTGCTCAAAACCCTCTAGTCAACAATACGTTCCCGCCACAATTTCAATATCTAATGCCTCCAGTAATGGCAGCTCCTACATTTCCATTTCCAATTCCAAGTCTTATTAACAATCCAAACCTCAAAAACATACTTGCCACAGCACTTCCAAAGTTCTATGGACTTGTTACGGAAGATCCTAACACCTTTTTGTTCGATTTTGACATACTATGCCAAAGTTTTGACTACAATACTAATAGTCATAAGCTTAAGTTATTCCCAGCAACACTAAAGGAGTCATCCCTTAGATGGTTCATGGGCTTAGGAGCGAATGCAGTACCTGATTGGGATGGAATGAGAGATTTGTTTCTAAAGAAATATAAAGAATACTGCAAGGGAAGTGATTCAAAAGGAGACAACATCTTCTGTATGTCACAAAGGGAAGATGAGACATTAGAAAACTACATATCATGCTTCTTATTTAGTCTACAAAAGAACCCGCAACATGCATTGCAGGAGGATTCACAGAAGCTAATTTTTCTAAGAGGAGTGAATGAAAATTGTCTTGAAGCTCTAGACCTCATGTCCAGAGGTGATATATCTCAGTCCTCCTAGGATGACCTTAAGAAGATTTGTATGAACTATTCTAGAGCAGCGGTCAAGAAAGGAAGAGGATTTCTCTCAGCGCTAACAAAAGGGAGTGGCTCTGGTATTTCAAAGATGGAAATTTCAAACCTATTGTTAGACTTCAAGCAAGACATCATAAATGATGTTGCTACACACCTGGACACTATGACCGCCAAGAAGAAACATGTAGACGTAGAGGCACAGCTAGTAGAGTATTGTCCTCATTGCCACAAACAAAAGAAGGATTGTTAGTGCAAATTGGTCGCAAACCTGTAGAACCAACATCTTCCAACTGAGTACTTGAAGATAGAAGGAGAGGATGAGCAAGTATTCTTCATTACTCAAGACTAACCATGGGCCATGAGACAAGGTATGCCTCAAGACCCATTACAAACTTTAAGTCCATATAATAGTCAGTGGCAAAACCAGAATGTCCAAAGTCCTCCACAGTATAATCAAACCACTTGGAATAATGCTTGGACAAATAATCAACAAAATCAATGGTATCCTCCACAACAACCCCAATGGTCACAATTTCTGAACCAATGGCAACAACCACAAGGAAATTGGAAACCCACTAACCAATGGAGAGGACCTCAGCAATGGCCTAACCCAAATCATGGATATCCACCTCTACCACCTCCTACAAATATGCCTACAATAATGCCACCACCTCCAAATGCAGGACCCCAAAAGTAGACACAATTACCTACTCAACCTCAACCAAATCCAAATAGTCAACAACCACAACAACAAATGTATGCTACTGATGCTCAGCATTACCCTACCTATGCACTTGATATAGCTGATATACACCTAAGATCAAGTACTACCTTGCCAGCACCTGAACCACCCCTTATCACTGAAGTGCCAGACCTTCCTGCAGCAGCAGTACCAATTCCAGAGAATGATTTACCAAATATTGTTGCATCAGAAAATGTTTCCAACTTAGCTAATGTTCAAACATCAATTAAACCACCTTTTCCTCAAAGGCTCAACATGGAGAAACCCATACAAAAAGAAGAAGATCAGCCATTTGATATCATTGACCAGCTTAAGAACATGCATGTCCAGATTCCCCTGTTTCAAGCAATAAAAGATGTTCCAGTATATGGAAAAGCAATAAAAGAAGCTTGTCTTAAGATGCTTGGGAGAAAGAAGAAGGATCCTACAATAGTTCATGTTATAGGACAATCGGTTGATATCATGCTAGGAAAACTGGTGATACCAGAATATTCAGATCCAAGGAGTCTGGTTGTGAATATCATCATTAATGGCCAGTCTATCAAAAATGCATTAATAGACTTAGGTGCAGCCATTAATGTAATGACTAAGGATACTATGAATAAGCTGAGTATTGAAGGGTTGAGAGCTACTCCAATAGTATTACAATTAAAAGATAGCTCTACTGTTACTCCTGATGGAATAATAGAAGATATAATAGTTGCCTTAGATTCTTGGGAGTACCCTACTGATTTCATGATCCTTTCACCAAAAGTCAACCTGTTGGTTACCCTATTATTCTAGGATGTCCATGGTTAGCAGCAGATGATGTAAACATAAGTTTTAGATCAGGGAAAATGACAATTTCAAATGGGAAAGCCACTAAGAAATTAGCATTGTATCCTCTAGCTTAACCACAGCCAGATTTGAGTACACCTATATGGCCAGACTTAGGAGATGGGGAAGAAGAATTGAATTCTATGGTTCAGCTCATGATGTTACATAGGCAATCTTTTCTAAAGCTACAAGAGGAGGATGAAGTCATTCGAAGCATTCTTAACAATGACTGTGTTGTGATCAAAGATGTGTCTGAAAGTTTTGTCTTAGAGTTAAGTACATATGAAGATAATCCTAAGGATTGTGTATTACCTTCAAAACCCAATATTATCCATCAGTTGCTACCTAGTGAAGTGAACACAAGTCCTGTACCTGAAGTATCCATGCTTGACCTTACAACCACTATTGAGCTTTCTAAAGGTCATAATCTCCATGTGAATAACAAGTTGCCTCCACAACAAATGGAACAACTTACTAAACTGCTACAAACACATGAGAAAGCCTTTGCATGGGATTATGGGGACATGAAGGGATTGAGCCCAACATTATGTACTCATAGGATATATATCAATGAAGGAAGTCTACCCCTTCGTCAACCTCAAAGAAGGATTAATCCAGCATTAAGGGAGATAGTGAAAATAGAATTGTAAAAGTTATTAGATGTTGGCTTTATATATCTTATATCTGATAGTAAGTGGGTATCACCTTTGGTTATAGTACCTAAAAAGGGAGGCAAGTGGAAGATTTGTGTGGATTACAGGGAGTTAAATAAAGCTACCAAGAAAGATCACTTCCCACTACCATTCATTGACCAAGTACTTGATACTTTGGCCAATAAGAAGTATTTTTTCTTTCTTGATGGATATAGTGGCTATAATCAGATAACTATTGCTCCAGAGGACCAAGAGAAGACTACATTGACATGTCCATGGGGGACATATGCATATTTAGTTCTACCTTTTGGATTGTGTAATGCTCCAACAATGTTTCAAAGAGCTATAATAAGTATTTTTGCTGACATATCACATGACTGTACGGAGATATATATGGATGACTTTACAGCATTTGGGGTAACATTTGATGAAGCTTTGAAGAATCTTGAAAAGGTACTAATCAGATGTAAAGAACATAATCTATCCCTTAATAGTGAGAAATGCTTTATGATGATGCAGGAAGGAGTGGTACTTGGGCATTTCATTTCAATAGCAGGAATTCAAGTGGACCCAGCTAAAGTAGAAGTACTACTAACACTACCTACCCCTACTAAACAAAAAGATGTAAGATCTTTTCTAGGACATGTTGGATACTGTAGATGCTTTATTCAAAATTTTAGTCAAATTGCTAGCCCTCTGTATACACTACTTACAAAAGAAGCTAAATTTAAGAGGACACAAGCATGTGATGAGTCCTTCCTGCAGCTTAAGAAACTCCTAACCACTACCCCAGTCCTCGAAGGGCCAGATTGGTCTATTCCATTCCACATCCATACAGATGCATCTGATTATGCCATAGGTGTTGTGCTAGGACAAAAGTTTACTAACCTTGAGAATGCAATTTACTATATCAGTAAAAGCCTCCATGGCCCTGAATTGAACTACGTAGTTACTGAAAAGGAACTCCTAATTGTAGTTTATGCATTGAACAAATTCAGACATTATGTCACAGGATATCCTATTTTTGTTCACACTGATCACTCTACAATTAAATATTTGATGAACAAACCTGCTATAACAGGCAAGTTGGCAAGATGGCTCTTACTATTGCAAGAATTTGATATAACAATTGTTGATAAGCCAGGGAAGGCCAATGTAGTTGCTGACTACTTGTCTAGACTCTAAAATATTAATGAAGACACTACTCAAGTTGAAGATACATTTCCATATGAACACCTATTCCATATAGCAATCAAGAACCCATGGTATGTAGACATAGCCAACTATCTAGCAGCAAATAAGATGCCCCCACATTTTTCTCAGAAAGATAAGAAAAAGCTTGCAGAGAAAATTTTTCAATTTTTATGGATAGATAACAATCTATTTTACACTGGCCCAAATCAGATTATGAGAAGACGTGTGAGAGAAGATGAAGTGTATGATATACTCCATTCTTGTCATGATGAGCCTTATGGAGGTCATTTTACAGCAAAGCAGATGGCCCTGAAAATCTTGACCACGGGATATTATTGGCTCAATTACATAAAGATGCAGCCAGTTATACAAAAAAATGTGATAAATGTTAGAGGATGGGCCGACCAATGAAATTAGATGAGATGCCACTCAATCCACAAGTAGTAGCAACACCTTTTGACAAGTGGGGTATGGACTTTATTGGCCCAATTAATCCACCATCAAATGGAAAATCCTACATCTTGGTTTGTACAGACTATTTGAAAAAGTGGGTATAAGTGCAAGCTATGTGAAATGCAAGGGATGAAAAAGTAGCTAAATTCCTGTATGAAGAAATATTTACCAAATATGGAGTACCCAAAGAGCTTTTCATGGACCAAGGAGCATAGTTCACATCAAACCTTATTACAGAGCTAATGAAGGAATATAGCATAAGGCATCAGAAATCTAGTCCTTATCATCCGCAAGCCAACGGACAGGCAGAGGTGACAAATAGAGAAATAGAGGCAATACTAACAAAGACAGTACAGTTGCATCATAAGGATTGGAACAACAGATTACCAAAAGCAGTCTGGGCTTACCATACCACATGGAAGACAACAACGAGGTTCACACCATTTGAATTAATGCATGGGAAAGAAGCAATGATGCCCATAGAATTTGAACACAAAACATTGCGCACAACACTTGAGCTAAACATCAATCTTCCTGCAACACAAGCAGAATGTCTCATCCATCTTAACTCCTTAGATGAAATGCGTATGTTAGCATTAGAGAGACTAGAACTAATACAAAATCAAAGGAAAAGATGGCATGATTCACATATCAAGAATAAGCAATTTCAAGTAGGAGATTGGGCTTTATTATATGATTCTAGATACAAGGACAACCCAGGAAAGCTGCAAACTAGATGGCTCAGACCCTATGAAATTCAACATGTCTTTGATAATGGAGCTGTTCAGCTAACCACACTTGATCCAGTACAATTTAAGCTATTAGTCATGGACATTGCTTGCGCCTGTATCATAAGCCTCAAACCAAAGAAGAATTCTTACAACAGTTCAACATGCCCAATTTAAAAGACTCTCAGGAAATAGTTCCTGGAGTAGAAGGTGAAAGCCTTCCTCCTACAGCCTCACCATGACATGCTTTCTATCAACATTCATAATAAAACTTCATTTAATGAGGTATATTCATTCATTCATTTTTCTACATTCTTCTCATCAACTCATCTCAATTCTATATCTACCACCCACCCAAATTCCATGTCACCCATAATTTCTCTTTTCAAATGCTTTCAATAAAATGCCACGTCAACAATCTTAAGAAGCCATCAGAATCAACACTCTAATCAACTCACATTCGTGTATGATAATTCATCGCCAGGTACAACTTTCTAACTCTTTACTTATTTTTAGCACACATGTTAAATTAATTATATCTAGTACTGCATTAAATATATGATATAAGCACTAAGCCAATTTCCCAATCTCGTGCCAAAATTAACATGTGAGGACACTTTTTCAACTTTTGTAGGGGGTAGGGGAAGTGTACTAACTTCCAAGTGTCATTCTTAGACTATCCTTGTCATACCCCTATCACATCATTGTTGTACTTAGGCTGCATTCCATTAATTTTTAAATCCTTCGCACATTTTCCCTGTACTTTCAAATTTTGATTTCTTGAACTTGACATGACTTCAAAAGGATCATAATTAATCTATGAGGTAACTCGCACTAAATGTATTGATATCTTCTGAAATCAATGACATTATTATATTTTGTGTCAAGTGAAATAAAGGTAATGCAAGTGAAAATATTAGCATTTTTAAAGAATCGCAATTGCATTTCAAGAGAGGGAATTTGCAGAAGAACTAAAAGTTTAGTAGTGGGTTGGAGAGTTGAGAAGTTAGAAATTGGGTACCATTAAGATGGGCGAACATTTACAGAGACATGAACTAGTCGTTCATGGTATTTTGCTGGCGGATGTTGAGGTAGTCTGCAGGTTCAATGCATGCGGCTGGCTTGGTTATTTTTTGTAGCTGATAGAGTTTAATGAGGAGGTTGCTACGGAATTCATGGGTACATTTGAAGAAGGGAAAGCGACAGTGTGGGGATTGATAGTTATGGCCACTAAAGAGAGAATTGTAGAAGTGATAGGATTACCAGTTGTGGGCAAACATTATCCAAATGAGCATGATGCTAGGTCATCTCATGCTTAGTTTTCCAGGCCAAGTGATCCTCTGCTTGAAATTACTAAGCAAGGGTGCAGCAGATTGTCCCTTCCTCAGCCATTTCCAGGACTAGCTACACAAATCATCAGGTATTTAACCTGTGAGGGGAGATTTTCAAACTTACATGCTCACCATTTTAAGCTGCTTAGCTATATCTGACATAATCTTCAAGTTAATATTCCCAATTTTCTTTATAATATGCTATGTATTGGTGCTGACGAAACTCAAAGAGGTAATGCAAAATCTATTAGTCACCATGCCCTAATCAAGGTTTTAGTAGAAAAATCTCTTAGGGATGTTTCCCCAATGTCATGGGCGGAATTTGTCCAAGTTAAAACTTTGCAACCTCAAGCAAATCCTGTGGCCCAACCTCTAAATGATGTAGTAGAATCCTTTGACCCTATTAAAGAAGTAGTTGTGAAAGAAAAAGAACCAGAATTACTACTAGAAAACCAACTCCCTGAACCTACTCCAGAGAGTAGTGTACCCACTTCTTCCTTAAGAAAAGGAAAGCAGAAAGTTAGGAAAGAAATCCCTGACCTAGAAGGAGAAATTTCAAACCTTACAATCCAAGTTAGTAAAATTAAATGGTCAAGTCTTGCAGTAATTACTCCTGCAACATCTATTCCTGCAGCACAAAGCAAAAAGGTCTCACCAGCCTAAAACTACAGTGGTTGAAGAGGCAGCTGTGCGTAGAAGCCCTTGAATGAGAGGACAAGTGACCCCACCTTCTCCTCAAAAACTAGATATTCCATCACCAACACTGGCTAAAGAGCCCTTTATCAAAGTTATTCCTGATGATTCTCCTTCAGAAGTAGAACCCCAACACATGGAGGAAACTCCTAATGAGCAAGAACCTAGCAGTAGCATGCCTCAGAATGATGGCGTGCCTGAGCATAACCCTAAAGTAATATAAGAAAACATTCCTTAGAATGTTCAATCTACTTCTCAGCATCCTGTGTATTTTGATGTGTCCATTATACCTTACCAATCATCCTAGTTCACTGATTTATTCCAGCAGACTGTTAAAGAGAAGAAAAAGAAAGTCCAAATGCAAGAGTTCCCTCCATCAACGATTTAGTCTGTCCTCTTTCATTTGTATAATCACTTTACATTTTAGAAAACATGGTGGAAGCAATAAAGGAATCAAATGCAAATGGAAATATTTAAGAAGGATGAGGAAATTGAATCCCTCAAAGAACAGTTAAAGAAACAAAAAGAGAAAATGAACAAGGCCTTGAAACTAACTGACTAAGTGATAGCTTGTAGGCCACCACCTAGAATATATGCTATTTGCTTAAAGGAGAAATTTATTTTGTTCTAACTTATGATGACAATAAAGGACATTGATTATGAATTCAAAATGGCCCAAGAGTTCTATGGTTTGTATCAAACTTTTCCAACATGGCAACAAAATTTGTTATGTGAGTTTTATCTGCACAATTTTGTTATCCCACATGAAATAGAGTGGAATCCCCTGCTTTATATAGGGGACATTCACCTAAGGGCCTTAATGTCATGGATGCATAACGAGACAAATTATGACAGATAGTTGAACACTTATAGGGAACTAGAGAAATCTGAGCCTATGCCATTAAGGGTTGAGTCACATAAATTGGATGTTCTTCTGAGGGATTGTGTCATGCCCCGCAAGGGAACCGAGGAAGAGAACAAAGATTCTCTTTGTTAAAGAAAACCTAAGTAATAATTTATGAAAAAATTTGAACTTTAAAAAGAATTATGTGAACCAAACTTAAACTTAGATTCCTCCCAAGGTTCCCTTTTCATTTAAATGCATGATTCATTCAAATCCATTAAGTAACTAACAACAAGATTTATTTCTCAAAGCAAACTGCATCATATCTTTAAGAAATACAAAATATTTTCATTTCAACTTTCCATTTAAAAATCATCTATATTCCTAAGTATCCTTTATGAACAATGTAACTTATAAAATTTATCCAACTCATTTGATACATTAAAAATATACTACATTTGGTTTTTCAATAGCTTCACTTAAACAACAATAATGAAAGCATGTTACATAATTTGGAATGTTACAAAAATCCTTTTCTTTTCCAACATACATCTTACACATAAAGTTCACATCTCCCTTTCCCTTTTTCCTAAATCTACCCATTCCAGATACATCATTTTAAATTATATCAATGATTACATTACATTCATCTCCGCTTAGGAGGTAACAATAACTTTACATCATGAAAGATAATCACAAAGCTTTTATTCTTCAAAAATTGGTACATAAGCAAGCATGAATCTTCAAACACTGCATCCGCAAAAGATACCTCGATAAAAATGTTTACCACCCAACCACGTGGATACCTATAAGGCCCACTCCCCCATGCTAGGAGATAAACACCAAGGTCCACAAAGAAGGAATAGCTAGGCCAAACCTAGGGTTGGGTAATCTTTCCCAAAATAGCAAATGAAAAGAGAGTCAAAGTATAGATCTTTCCCAAAAGGTTCTAAGGCTTGGGTAGAAACTCTAAGCAACAACCTAAGTGAGTGTCATCGCATAGCCCTCACTCCTTGGGTTGTCCTGGTACTAGCCACTCTGGGCCCTGGCCCCCAAGTAGGCACATGCGGGATCGAATGCCTTTCGTACTGACAAGCGTCATTCGATTGTACCTATGCATAGGTACCTTCTCCCACTCCCATCCATAGCCTTTACTAGCGCTAATGGCATGGGTGAGGCATATTTAATCTTTTTAATATTTTAACCCATTCCCATAAGTTTAATTAGGTTTTCACTTGTTAAATAACTCTTCAGTCGGTTATCCTGGTTCTAGCCACTTAGGGCCCCGGCCCCGCACTAAGAGCCACTCACTAGGTGTCGTTAGGTTTTCTACCCTCAAACCACATATCGCAATCACATCATGCACATAGTAAAAGCATACTATAAACACATTTGAGAACTACTACAAAGAATTGAAAATAATAGGATAGTTATGTATGTTTAGAGAAATTAGGTACGTTTAAGAATGTTTAAAATGTCTTGATCCTCTTAGAAGACTCTAAACCCTAAACTGCTCCTTACAAACATTCTATCTCAATAAAGGCATCTAAATGTACTGAAAATAATCTCCACTAAACAAGGAATGAACAATCTTCAGGTTTATACAAAATTTCTTTCTATACCTAAAACCTGGCTAATCCTGAAAATTGACTAAGTCTGATTTAATTAAAAATCTAAAATTTAAAAGTTACAACTTAACTCCTAGGAACCTGAAACCTATTCCAATGGATTCAAAGGGTACCTAATCCCTTTATACAAGTATAACTTAAAGTATAAGAAATTAAAGTACGTAAACTTATACTTAACATTTTTGTATAAATGTATAAAGTCTGAATCCTATTTTCCTCGATTTATACTAGCTCTATTAGTTTATACTGGACTAGTCGGTTGACACAATATTGCTCGGTTGACACACTACCGACCTGGCCCGGTTAACACTAAACCGACCTGGCTCGGTTAGCACACTACCGACCTAGCTCGGTTAACACACTACCGACCTAGCTCGGTTGACACATTACCGACCTAACTCAGTTGACACATTACCGACCTAACTTAGTTGACACATTACTGACCTAGCTTGGTTAACACACTACCGACCTAGCTCGGTTTACACACTGAACCGACTGGAACTGCAAAGAACGACTGTCAACTTTGTCTTGCGGGTAAAACTGGGCATTATGGGGACTGAGGTTGCCTAATATGAGCATGACCCATTTGAGATCTCCCAGTTTCCCTTCAGAAATGGCCCATCAATCCTCCCTATCTATCTAACAAATATATTCTAGATCTGGGAAAGGAAAGGTGGCACATAAATAGACATGAAACAGTAAGGTTGCAACAAAAGTTCTAAAATCTGGAAGCATTCATAATACATCCAATGATAGTAAAATACACTATCCTACAAGATCAAAACCACTTCTACCCTCCCAGGGAGGTTTCACCACAGTGAACATACAAACATTCATAAAATAACTTTCCACAAACACATTTCAAATACATAGAAAATAAAACATATATATATAGTTTTCGATTCTAAACAAAAAGGTAAACAATCATAATCTCATCAAGTAATAGATCATTCATATACATAAGATAATAATACTACAATAATGCATATATATATTTTGCAACCATAGTACAATATACAGAAACTTTTCAAGAAATCTAGATTTTACATTCATTCTACAAAATAAATCTACTTCTCAAGATGGATTCCAACCTGGAGTCGTGTGAAGACCAGTTGGAGAAGAAGGAAGATCAAACCCTCTCCAATGTTTCCAACACTCCTTTGAATCCCTTTGCTTGCAATCTTCCAGCCTCTGCCCGTAACAATCCAAATGCCAAACTCACAGGATAAATTTTCTACAATAATAATAATAATCCTCTTCTCCCAATCAACTCTTCTCCCAACTCCTTTTACACAGGAAATCTTTCCTGTAAACAGGATGGAGGAGGTGGTTGCACAGGTAATCCAACCGGTGCAACCATCTCAACTATCCATCCGTTAAAGAGATGGTTTTGAAAACTCATTCCCGAAAAGGGATAAATAAACTATAATCTAAGTCCCTAAATTTAAGGATATTAAAATAAATATTATAATCTTAAAACAATTTATTAAATTATTTAACTATGGTAATAGGATAATCCTATTTACCATACCGCTAATTGATCTAATTATTTATTAATATAATAAATAATTACATGGTAATAATTATATATAAATATATGTATGCATATGCATATGTGTGCACCCATATGCCTATGTGTACATATATTATTATTATTATAAATATTATTACAAGCATAATATTATTATTATAAAACATATTATTATTTTTATTGCTATAGACTCTTTGTCGTTATTAGTATTATAAAATAATACCATAAATAAGGTACATTATTATTAATGTTAAACATTAGAATAACATTATTATAAACTATATTGTTTATTCATACCTTAATCCCCATTCTAAAATATATATGTATATATTAAGTAGCCACTAACATAGGTTAGAATTTTACCACTATTATTTAAAACCCTTTTTTTTTTTATTAATATTTCCTTAGACATTAAAATACCATAAAATTAATCCTTATCATGGGTATTAAAACCACATGATTTAATTGCACTCAAAATCACTCCTAATGAGATACGCTACTAAATCATACCCTCAAATGAACAATAATCTACATCCATGATCTACTAACAGAATTGAACATATCACGAAGGCAAGAACTAGCTACAAGATCCATAATTCCATCAACTACAAAACCACATAAGACATTCACACAAGGGACTAACTCGACACTTCCCACCTAAGGATAAAAGGATCAAAGGTGAAGTTTCTTCCTGTGGACCTGGTGATACCTCCGTAACAACAACAACGATCGAGGATTTTGAGGGATCACTCAGACCTGTGAAGCCAGGTGGAGACGACACCCGGTACCTGCAATCCTACATCACCAAGAAGAGATACATATATATACATATGGAGATACAAATCAGGTATATGCAAGCAGATGACCAGGATCGATACATCGTGTGGACCTCAACTAAGTGAGTAACTACGACTTCATCCTGGAGTCATGAAAAACACATCAGACAAATCCATGAAACATAAAACATCATGATAGTGGTTAGATTCAAATAATTGGGTTAGATCCATATAAAAATAGATAATTTTCTAATCTCATAAACATGTAATTACTAACCATAAATGAGCATATTCATCATGTCATCATCCACAAAACATAAATGTAAATGTATAGTCTTGACCATAATAATAATAAAATGTCCAAATCAAAAAAGTCTAAGTATCACCATAGGAGAGGTATTACAGATTGGCTCAATTTGACATATGGGAGACAAAAGCCAGAAATTAGGGAGAAAGTGTTTGCATTAAGGGATAAAGTTTATAGGTATTATCATACAATGCCCAATTTTATAGCTCAAAGAGCTCTTTTAGGGGTCAGAAATAGGTGGAACAGGATGCCAGATGCTTTCAGAAAAGTAGAGCCACATAGCCCCATTAATTATGAAGCAGCTGTCAGTAGAGTGGCTAATTACATAAAGTTGGGATGACAGCCCAGAAGGGAGTTATGGATGCCCTTATCATTCCAGCCACCTACACTCTTTTGGCCATTATATGACATGGGTACTTCTAGGTTGGATCCACTAGTTGAGGAACATTGAGGAAATCACTTGGAGCACACAAGAGGGTTCTACTACACTTTCAGAAGTAGAAAGAAAGGAAAGACTACTGTTGGAGATTTTAGGACAATTGCAAAGAGATGCAATGCTTGAGGACAAGCATTCTATTAGTAGGGGCAGATGATGAGTCTAATTATTGACTCAATTTTGTTATGATATTTATGTTTTGTTGATACTCTGACAAACATTTCCAAGACATTTTATTACTTATGCTTATGTGAACCTATGCCAAGTATAGCCAAAGCCACAAAATCTAAGGGTGTCCTGAATGATATGTTTTGCTAACTATTATAAATATAATGCAATATTTCATATAATTATTTCAAGTTGTGTTCTAATATCTAAGTAGGAGTTGAAACATTGACTTGCATATATGTGTACCGAATGTACTAACCTTTCAGGTAAACGCGGAGTGGTATGAAGAGTGGCGCTTCTGCATTGAAGAAGGGAGTTAGAAGACCAACCAAGGCAAGAGAATTCAGCACAATTCTGACAGAGGTGCCGAGCTTTGAAAGAGTTGTTGTTCAAAAAATATAGGGAATTAGTCTTGCTACATTTCCTCATAACTGTTATTCTATTGATAGTAGTAATTGTATCATGTTATGGTTGTTTTATCTCCTCTGCATGTGGCGAGACTTGATGAGACTTTTCTGTTATGTTTTCAATAAGTGTTTATCCTTGATATAAAGGGATTTTGACAAATTTAGTAGGTAATAGAGAAAGATAGAATGATGTATTCAGTATAATAGAAGTTACTCTATTTTCTGCTCTTCATGAGTTATTCAGTTATGTAACCAGTTAAGAAGGTTTTAATGGAAGAGTGATTTTGGATTATTTTCTTGTGTTGAGTAGTTAGCAGAAGCCAACCAAGGGGGCCCACTTGGGAGGTGGATTAGATTAAGATAGAATAGATTTTCTTTTTGTACCTTTCATGTTTTCAAATAGAGCTATTATTTATTCCTGCAACATTATATATGTGGTTGTTCTTGCAGCACTTGCAGAGACAAGTATAGTGAATGTTTTGAGTGCTAGATAGACTTAGATTTCTTTCATAAGTTTTCTACAGTAATTCCATTCAATATTCAAGTGTGTTTACTTTCCTGCAGCAACAACATAGATTCCTTTCATGCATTTTATCTTCCTACAACATAAGTGTTTTGACTCCTAAAGGAACTTAGTGCACAAACTGTGATGTCCCATTTCAAGTCTACGTCCCTGGGTTGACAATCTAAATGCATTTCATGATGGGGATAGGTAGTCCATAGCATAGATATATACCCTTAAGAGAGAGACAATGGCATGATTATCTCTACCTATTATGAGACTATTCATCGATATAGGAGTACATTTTATATATGTCAATACCTATACGTGGAGTAATGTCTATGATGGGACATGACTCTACATGGAGTCGTGTCTACGATGGGACACGACTCTACATGGATTCATGTACCATCATGGACATGACTCCACATTTAATATTAGTTCTTTGCTTTATAATAAAAGAAGCCCCCCGATAACTCGAGTCGGTTGGAGATAATTAATATGCTTGTAATATATATATTATATATATATATATAGATATATATATATATATAGATATATATATATATATAGATATATATATATATATAATGATTATTTTATCAAATTTATATAATATAACAAAAATATTGATTCCTTAGCAATATTAATAAGGTAAATATTAAATATTTCTACATTATTAATTTAGCTAGTAATGATCTACTATTTTAGATGATAATTGTAATTAATCCAACTGAAGCTACATATCATTACCACTCCCTCTTAGTTGAGGAGGATAATCACAAAATAAATATTACCTCAACGTAATATAGTAAAAGATCAGAAGATTTCTATCATTTGATATCTTGAGCATTAGCCTATCATAATGTCAACACATGGCATTCACCAAATACTTTGAGTATTGGCCTATCATAACATCAACATATGATATTCACCAAGTACTCAATAAGGTACTGGCCTATATAATATCAACACATGATATTCATCAAATACCTATCATATATCTATACAAACAACTCATAGACCATCAATTTAATGACATCTAACACTTAGTTGTTGATTTAATCCATCATGATCTATTTCAACATTATAAACAATGTATATCATGATTTAAGTTATTTTAAGATCGTCACCTTCCAATAACTTCTGCAAATACAAGTGATAATCATTTGGAAGTCATCACTTCCTTATGATGTACATAGAAGGTAGGCCCATTAAAATAATATAGTCACACATATGGACTTTCAAACTCCATCTGAATATCAATCATCTGATCTCCTCATCAATGATGCTTCGAATGGAGCATCAGACTTCTTTTGAATCATACATCAATTCTCATTTTCTTGCAAAAGCATCCTCACAAAAGATCAAGGCAAATAGCTCATAAAATGATTTTAAGTTTAAATAAATACAATACAGTAATTTGGTATTCTGAGACTCCATCTCAGAATTTTTAACCATGCCAATTTCACTTTGAAGTGTTCCACATTGGTTAAAATGATAGAACTCCCTCTTAATCTAATATTTCACAAGTATTATGGATTTAGAATACAAATTTCTCTGAGTCTAAATTAGATGTGCAAACTTTAGCAAAAGATGCTTGATGTTTGAGTCTATCAGGGAATTTTGTTGTTGAGTGATGATATTTATCACATATGAAGCATTGCATTTTAGAGTAGTCTATATATTTCCTTTTCCCTTTGAATTTTGATTTCTTCCTTTTATCAACTTGAGTTGTGAGAACCTGAATATCTTCATTAGAGGGTTCTTCATTGATTAATCTAGATATTAGATTACAGTCTTATTGAATGCAGTCAGCTTTTAGTCGATCAAATTTGGGAAGTTTGGAGTGAGCACTTATTCCTTGTCTGAAGTTTTCCCAAGACGTAGGGAGTCTATTTAAAGTCACTATAGTAAAATCTTTACTGTCATAGATGTGACCAATTGTTGACAATTGGTTTCTTAATTATGTTATCCTCATAAAATATGAGGTGATAGTCTCTCCCTTTCTCATTTTTTAGAGAGTTGATTTTTAAGAGTAGGAATCTCGCTAGTGTTATTGATCTCATACATGTTTTCTAGGGCTTTGAACATTTCATATGTAGAGTCTAATTTTGTTATAATAGGTAGTAGATGATCTTTCACTCCATCTACTAATAGTTCCATTGCTCTAGTATTGTCATTTTCCCATTTTATCTTCTCATCATTCTCAATAGATTTAGGAGGATTTTTCAACAATAGTCATTAACTCATTCTTTCTTAGTATAAGCATCATTTCTGGTTTCCAGGATTCAAAATTTGAAGCACCTTCAAGTCTGTCTTTGAGTCTGATTCTGATCACCATTTTATGAATACAAGTTTTCCAAAAGGATATAAATTTATAAATAATTATGATTTGATCTTCCTCCAATTTAATCAGATCTCCCTTCAAGTGGTTAGACTTCTAACGAAGGAATTTGGCTCTAATACCATGTTAAAATTTGGATCAGATTAGTATTGAAATTTTTATTTATATTATATCTTATCTATCAACTTGATTTGTCTCCAATATTATTATGTATACAATCATTGTATATTACTGAATTAATATTCAAAATATATCTCTAAAATTCATAATTTATATATACTATTGTATCACATATAATATTTATCAAGTTTAGTATAATGATGAGGAACAAATTTGATTAAGACAGTGCAGACCGAATGAATTTCGTTGAGACTGTTAAAATAATATGTGTTGTTGTCATTGTGTATTCATATCGGTATGGGACTACATTTTACATATGTTAATACCCATACGTAGAGTCATGTCTATGATGGGACATGACTCTACCTGGAGTCATGTACCATCATGGACATGACTCCGTGTTTAATATTAGTCCCTTACTTTATAATAAAAGAATCCCTCTGATAACTTGAGTCAGTTAGAGATAATTAATATGCTTGTAATATATATATATATATATATATATATATATATATATATATATATATATATATATATATATATATATATATATAAATATACATATACATATACATATACATATACATATACATATACATATACATATACATATACATATATATATTTATATATATATATATATATATATATCTATATATATATACATATAGATATATATGTATATGTATATGTATATGTATATATATATATAGATATATATATATATGTATATGTATATATATATAGATATATATATATAGATATATATATAAGATATATATATAGATATAAGATATAGATATATATATATATAGATATATATATATATATATACATGTATATATATAGATATATATATAGATATATATATATATAGATATGTATATATATCTATATATATATATCTATATACATATATATATATAGATATATTATAAATATATAGATATATATATATATAGATATATATATACATATATATATAGATATATATATATATATCTATATATATACATGTATACATATATA
>BSBK01000700.1:2500-182500 GCA_027943335.1 Chamaecyparis obtusa
ATTGACTCATGGTATAATGGTAGTACTGTACACCATATGTTGTGTCCAATGTAATGTTTAGGACCATCCCAAAATTATGTGTTCATATCATGAACCTTTATCTAGTATTGTGATAAACTTGGCTAATGCTTCAGATGACATCATTGAAATTACAAAGAATAATTATGAATTATCCTTAATATTTTCTAAAGAATTGACTCTAACTCCTAGTGGCACACATATTGATCCTTCCTTGGGAGATTCTATATGTTTGGAACTAGATATAGCTATTTAGCATCTTTCATGTCATCTCTTTATGATGAGCAAGATTGAGAGGTTGACAATTTTCTATAAATTAGCCCATAAGTGTCGTACCCCTTTATCTTTTTGTGTTTTCTTCAATATAACATGATCCCACATGATGTGCTACTTGGCATGTCTTCTATTTGTCAATATCTCTTTGGATGACCCTTGATGCTCCATTGATACAAGAGTACAAAGAGACTAACCCTATTGTGACATTCTTCTATTTGTATCACCACTCTTCTCTTTGTAGTATATATATTTTTATCGTAAACATGTTTTTGTTGTAAATGTTCTCTTGTGGTGTCTTTTCAAGATGATGCAAAGCATTTATGTCTCCTCCATGTTGACCATGTAATGTGGTGAAAATGGGTTCTTATCCTAGAGACATAAACTAAGATCTTAATTTTTAAATCGCTATCATTCATTAGAGTAAATAGCCAACAAGATCCAACTTTAGACCCAAAGGAGAGTTGAATGTTGTGTATGAATATTTCCTATTTTTTATTTGATTTTATTTCAATATGTAGTGACTATATGTAAAATAATGCAAAATTGGCAATATTCAGCATAAATAGATGTACATAAAGAACAAAAAGTGACCACAAATGTTTAGATTTCAAAATGAGATGCAAAGAAGAACCTATTATTGAAATTTAGAGTTGAAAGTGTCAATCAAGTATGCAAGTAACTATAGACTTAAAGTTGATTTTGTCAACTTAAACTTTGAATTCTAGATTAGTATGCCTAATAAGATCATTCCCTCCAAAATTTTGCCAAAATGTGTCGGTCAAGTGTGCAAATTGGCATAGACCTAGGGTTTTAGCCTATTCAAAGTTTGGAACTATATGTATCAATCTACTTTGTGCAAATCCACAACTTTCTATTGTCAGGTCTGCAACTTCCAAATTGAGAAGAGGGAAAATTGTTGTCTTTTATAAGAGCTTTCCTAAGTCAAACCTTATGTTGGTGTATCTATTAGAGTAATAAGTTGTTTGCTTATTAATTGAATCATATTGATTTAATTATTAAGTCACTTATTATCTCTTTCTACTTAAGATAAACTTTAGGCATATAATAATTAATAGCTTTATTAATTATTATTGTGCAACCTAGGTTTTACCTTTTTAGGTTTTCTATCTCCTTTTATAAGGATTGATCTCATAACACATGTAACTTTTTTCTGACATTTCATTATTGATTGCAACTTTTGTTTTTGCACATCAAGGATTTTATCCTCTCTTGCGGATCCATACGTTCAGGTCTCCATAGCTATTTGCTTCTCTCTCTTTCTGTGACAGGTGTTTGCATGCAGGTGTTCTTGGGAGCTGTGGGTTGTTTTTCATCAACTCCAATATGGTATTAGAGCTTCAAATCTACTTGCCCCTGTCCTCTTCCTAAGATATTTGGTCATATTCATCAAATCTACATTTTCAGAGAGGGTTTCTTATCAAATATGGGGGAGACCTATTTTTATAGTCATCTTGGCTTCAAATGGACCTCACGGTTACGTTCACAGCATCCAAGAACCCCAAGATCCATATAAAATTTGTCCAATTTGGAAAAAGTTGGAATCTGTAAGAATTTTTTTTTGCAATTGACCCTGGCATGGATACTGAGGTGATCACTATTTTTTGGAGCACTTCTAGCCAAAACGAACCTCACGATTGCATTTGGAAGGTACAAGATACCCAAAATCCATATAAAACTTATCAATTTATGGACAAGTTGGCTTCTGAGGCAACAAAAAATAAAAATTTGCGTACCAAACCGTGCAGCCTAACATGTAAATCAAGGCAGAATCTGTATAGCCTTTGCACGCAAAATGAGGCAAAATTGTACCAATCTAACATGCAAATCGAAGTAACCATTTCCCTATTTGGTGTGCAAATCAAAGCAAAAAAAATTGGCATGCAAATCGAGGCAAAATTCTAAACTCCCTAACACAGATTCTAAGGCACGCGTGCAATTTTGAGAAAAAAAAAATTTAATTAGGCAAGCAACGACCATTTGGCCATCAAATTTAAGGCCACTAATCACATATATTCTTAGCCCTTGGTCATAAGGCAACCAGGGGCCCATATTTTTAGCCCCAAGGGCTTTGTATGCTGCGACAGCCATTTGGCTGTCAATTTTAAGCTCATGAAGTGTTGACATCAGCACATTTGGACACATTTTTGGGCCTTTTTTAGCTACATGTGGTTTTTTGCCCATATCTCGGGCATCTGGGATCAAATTGGGCATGCGATATATCGTCAAAAAGTTGGTTCCAAGCCTGATCTGAATTTTTTGGTATGGTTTTGTGATTTTTCCATTTTGATGTCATTTTTTTTTGTCAAAATTAGATGTTCTCTACGATCTTGGCGTTTCAGACCTCCTACATTCCGAGATCCGTTTCTCTTGCATCCAGGCTCCATTTTTGGCAAACAAGATATTGACGAAAAGCTCTTTCTGAGATTTTATCAAATCTGATGGTTTCATATGTGTTTTTGTCCTTTTTCTGACATCACCCATCCTCAAATCCTTCCAGACACCTTCTTTGGGCCCTCCAACGCAGCTGTTGGTTTTTTGCTCATATCTTGAGCATACGGTGTCAAAATTTGGCAAAAGAGATATCATCGGAAAGCTGATTCCAAGATTTTTCCAAATTTAGAGGTTATATTTTTTGATTATATTTTTCTGATGGTTTTTTCTCTGTCAAAGCCATATATTCAATTCTGCACTTCGAGAGCTTTATCTTCACTACTACATTTGGGACCAAATTTCGACAAAAGCTTCTGACGGGTAATTTTTTATTACGAATTTGATGTTTTTTTGGTAATAGGTCCGGATGGTGTCAGTATTCTGATGGGTTTTTAATTGACCATTGGAATTCTAACAAATTTGGGGTATAGATGAAAAAAAAAGTGAAATAGCCTCATCATTTTTATTTCGATTGGATAGAGAAGGAGTGGGAGAAGGAGCGAAAGCTGTGTGCAGGAGAAGGTATGTGATTTCTTCATCTTTTGAGCCTCTGGCATCATATTTGAATGCATTGCATTTTATGTGATCATGAATGCTCTCTGAAATGACCGCATTTTACTAGTGTCGTGCCCTAGCCTGTGCTTTAACTCCATTATTTGATGTTATTGGTGGTTGTGCTCAAGAATATCCATTTTTTTGAAATGTTGACTGTGGTTATCAAATTGGATAGCCCGTGAGCTTCTAGCTAGGTGCCATTTGTATATTTGATAGCTTAGGGTATCAAATGTATTGTATCATTGATAGTTGAGACTTTGTTAAAAAGAAATAGGACAAAGAACAATTTTGATTTAGTCTCTCTATTTTGATCCCTAAGTGGCTTACAACCCTAGAGAAGTATATGCAGATTTACAGATGTAGTTGTAGGATACATAGCAACCGATAATTCACAAGAAATCCATGCATCCAATTTGAATAGCAATTAATGCAAAGAAAATAGGGGTCCTCCAATGGCGCAATCATCCGAACCTTAATTGTCCCCTCAACCAGTGACCCTTCAAAACTGGGTTATCATGCAATCAGTGAGTGATCATTCATTCTCTTGGTCTACCCTGCATCCAAACATATTAGAAATACACAATACAATGATAACAAGTCTTTCACAATCCCCCTTCCCTCAAGGAACACTATCAACTATCCCTTCCACATAGCATTTCACTATTTTATGAGTGGATTGTGCATGAACAATTAACATTAAACAAGGAGCAAACTCCTCAACACATCTTGGAAAACCATTGAATTTAATAATAAATGAAACCTAACACCAACAATATTCCTTCCATAGTTGCAGGATACATAGCAGTTGTTAATTCACAAGAAATCCATGCATCAAATTTTTATAAGGATATCCTACTAATCAATAGGAATTTTCTTAAGATGACCAATGATTATGCATTTTGATGGCAGTGTGCTAGTTCAAAAGGATAATATAAATTTGAAACATTTTTTTTCTGATTTTCTCAAACTATAAATGTGGTTAAAGGGAAAATATTACGTGGAAAACCCACAAAACCAAGCTAGCAAATGATTGTACATCAAAGTATTCCTATATTCATTCAAGTATTGCTATGCTTCAGCTACCTGACCTTTGAGCTTCATCTAGGGGATTGTGTAGCTTTAAGATAGAGTTACTTTTTGGGCCTTACAATAGGGTGGAATATGATCAAGATTTGTTTAGGCTGTATCTTTGTTAGTCCCATTATTAGGTTCTTATAGCTCATGGTTTGAATCTATTATGGTTGTGTAAGGGATTTGTAGATGCTTTTTCTAACATAATTATTGGACACCATGATTGGAACAACTGGTTGTTCGCTATATTGTACACATGAATCATATCTATCAATGGTTCTTTGTGTTCAAGAATTCATTGATCAATCTTTGAGATTTATTGTCCCAGCTTTAAAAGAGTGATAAAAGATATAGTGAGTGCTATCTTTTCCAAGTGTTTTGTGGGTGTCATTATCTTCTAGGATTAATTACTAGAACCAAACTATGTTCTTTGCCTCTAGTAAATATTGCAGACACAATCATCTTCTTGGTGAAGGGTTGCTTCCATCCCCATGAGGCACTATTGCGTGGTTTCCATTCCCTTGTAGTCTAGTGAACCTAATTTAATACAAGTGTGCACTATTTTGGGATCCATTAATTTATGGCCCCTACAATGTGGTTGTTAGCCTAAGACATGCCTACCTTTGCATATAATAAGAGGCCAACATGGAACAAACATTCATAGGTTAGGGGGTTGTTCCATGTCCATAATTTATTATTTAAGTGCTAAGTGATGATGGGTATATCATGTAATTCATACCTAGTGTGTCTCTTTCTTTCTCTTCACATTTCACATTAGGAGTATATGCTATAAAATACTAATAATCAAAATTGCAATATAAAGATTAAAATAGATCTTGAAGAAATATGGGAACCATTTTTTACAGATATTGTACAGACGAAGAGAAAATGCTTCAATGTGGAACAATTGAAGGACAATATTTTACTTTTATATGCACATCTGTAGTGTTTTTGATATATTTTTGAGATAACAAAACCATAGAAAGAATAGCATATAGAAGAAAGTAAAGAATAATGATCATACTTTGAGATATTGTGGAAACTTAAAAGAAAGAATGCTTGGTGGGGATATCATGCAATTAGTGAGTGATCCTTCATTCCCCTCTTCCAGTGACCCTTCAAAACTAGGTTATCATGCAATCAGTGAGTGATCCTTCATTCTCCTGGTCTGCCCTACATCCAAACATATTGGAAATGCACAATACAATGATAACAAGTCTTTCAAAATCCCCCTTCCCTCAAGGAACACTATCAACCATCCCTTCCACATAGCATTTCACTATTGTATGAGTGGATTGTGCAAGAACAGTTAACATTAAATAACGAGCAAACTCCTCAACACATCTTGGAAACCATTGAATTAAATAATAAATGAAACCTAACACCAACACTATTCCTTCCATTCACTTCTACCAAGAATAAAGCATTTAATCTATTCAACATTACATATAATCATTAGACAGTTACATTTCCTGACTGTGTAGAGGAACAGTCCATGACCAAAATGATCAAAACTACTTTCCACCCTTGCACAGGCTATTCCAAACTTCAAGTAAAAAGAGCAATATGCTATATCAAATCATTCATATTCATAGTAACCATTTGAAGGATCATTTTTTCAATGAACCCTCTGATTGTACCCTTGTGGCAGAGAAATGAAACCTCAAAATAGAGAAAGGAAACTTAGTAAAACTAGTCTATGCCACTGTTTGTGAGGGAAACTTAGTCACGACATCAAGTATCATCTCATCATGGTCTATTCACCATGTTTCAACACCCCATTCACTCTGATCTATTCAACTTACATCATTCTTCTTCTCTAGGACTCAAGGGCTTGAAACATTATATGTGGTAAAAATTCATGAAATACTAAAGAAGACCTGCTATTTGTCAGACAAATCTTCACTGTCCCCCACAAAAAACTAAGTAATAACTACTCTACCCTTAATTTGTTTAACAATGCACCATATTAGATAAAGTAGGTTATATTACACATGGCACAAACTCTCTTCAAACTCACAATACATTTCATGTTAGCTTGTGGTGACTGATCAAGAAAGTACTATCTAGGAAAGTACCCTAAAGTGGCAAAATATTGTATAATATGGCTTAGGGTTAGGGATTTCATTATGTATGATTTTAGTACTTGTGGTGGAATTGAGTTGTAAGGGATTACGAATTGTAATCAGTTGTAATCACTAGATAATAATAATATTGGACTTGTTGTTGGTGGACGTAGCCCAGGGATTGGGCGAACCATGTTAAATCTTTGTGTATTGTGTTCTCTTTTGTGTGGTTTATTGTTTTCTGATATCAGTTATATTTGCATGTAATTGTTATTTATGTCTATTAATCCTAACATTGCATACGTAGTACAAAACTCATGAGATTCTAAAGAAGGCCTCACTCTTAATGAGTTATAAACATACCATTGTTTCAGTTTTCCTTACGAGTTATTGATAATTTTTGTAAACATGTCATTGGTTCAGTTTAGTGTACTCATTTTTGTCAGACAAATCTTCATTGTCTTCTGATTATCTTCTTTATATAGTAGCATGTATTAATTGGCTGACAAATAAAGAAGCATTTACACAATCAGAAGACAATGAAGATAATTTTAAATGCATCTAACACAAAAAAAATTTACAAAACTGAACCAATGACATGTTTAACAACAAAGAAATAGAGTGATAATAATATGCTAAAAATTATATTCTATTTAATACACTCCAAAGGACTAGTCCCAATAATTCTTAAACATACTTTATCTGATATGATGAATTCTTAAACAATTAAGGTTGGAGTAGACATAGTTATCACACAGTTTTTTGTGTGGTACACAAAAGATTTGGCTGATTAAGAGTGAGGCCTTCTTTAGAATCTCATATAAATTTCGTTGATTAAGATGAGAATAAAAACACAATTCATTAGTTAAATTTTTCAATTTCATGTATATTTTCTCCTATTTATTAGGTGCATGAGTTGAAAGTTGAATGTATGAGTCTTATAATGTTGTGTTACCTTTGGATCTCGAGTTTTTGATACTCCTATGATGATCTTTCTCAACAAGTATTTTATTCTATTGCTATTTTTTGAATAACATATCGGGCAAATACAAAATTGTGTACTTCTACAGGACAATGAACACAAAATTGAAGCATCAAACAAGACTTGATCAAATTGCAGGTGGAACATGCACTCAAATAGTAAGTAATGTAGAATAACAAAATAAGTAATCTATCATGTCTACATTTTGTTATTTTCTAAGATTACAACCATGTTCTATATTCACAGAATGGCTCAAAATTGAAATTTACAATTTGATAAAAGTACTGATGGGTGTTGTTCCCTGCACCCTTAATCAACAACTTGCCTCCATTTTATTTTGATTTACAAACTACTATATTATTTGAATATCTTTCTTTCTTGCCACAATAAGAAAGAGTTTGAGGTGGAAGACTACAATAATAGAAGTGTTTCAATTTGGTATACTATACTACATCATTTCATAACTAAGTTTTCAATTTCTATATATAATTAGGTTATAGATAATCTAAGTGAAGAAGGATCATGTCAGACAATCCAAGTGAAGAAGGTAATGGGGATGCAATCAATAGACTGTGGTCAAATTTTAAAAGAAAAGGCGATGGAAAATGTTATTGTCCCTACAATATTTGTAAGGGCTTAAACACTAGAAGATTGCTAATCAAAATAGCTAAGAGACATTGTAGGGATAATAGTCACATTGAAGGGGGGTTTGATTATCATGAATTGGTAAGTTTTTCATTATATTTATTTAACAATATATATATATATATATATATATATATATATATATATATATATATATATATATATATATATATATATATATATATATATATATATGAAATACACTTGATGATAAGATCATTATCATGGTCTATTTATGTTCATCATTTTTATATAGGTCGACCTCCCTAAGGGAGTACGTGATATGGACCATGGAGGTGCGAATATTGAGAATATGGCTTTGGAAGTGGAGGATCACGGAGGTGCGAATATTGAAGTTTGATGAAAGGCCAACCACTCTGATACCACTTGATGAAGGGTGCTCCCCTTAATACCACAAACACATAACAGAAACAGAGAAACAATATGCAAGAACAGAAAATGGGCTTCTTATTATCTCCACAAATGTGGAATTACAAACTTTCAGAATTACGATATGCAAAGCCACATGGGCATTCCCTTACAATATTATGTAAGACAAAGCCTCGAATCAATACCCAGAACTGTCTCGAACTGCCTAAGACAACACTACAGCCTTCCATATATAGGCAATTTTCCACCGTCTAGGAAGGTTCCAGAATTTTAGCCAATAAGGCTGACCAAACTTATAATTATTTTATTTTATAATTTATTACATCAAAATCAGCTCAAAACAACTTTTGAAACCCAAACAAAAATTTTGAAAGAAATTTATTTTCTGTCATTTTAGGTGGCCCAACTTCCGAAGACCATAAGTCATCACTCGTTGACCTGATTAACTATTATGACTCCAATTCGAAAAGGGCGCGAGGAGCCCTACAATATTTAAATTTAGCAAGCTTCATTCAATCGAAGTTTCGACCTCATCCAGAGCCTCTAAAGCCTTCAAAACTGAGTTCAAAGTTTCTATCCCTAGCTGCCAATACCGAAAATTTTCAATATCTTCCAAACTAGACTTGATCTGGCTATGAAACTTTACTGACAAGTTGATATGACCAAAATGAACCTCCACATGTGAAATCAAAACATTTCGAGATCATATGATCAACTTACTAAAAATAGTAAGTTTCCATAAATAGCAACTCTGCACAAGATAACCCTTATTGAAAAGAAACCATAAATATTTTTGGGTGATGCAAGATTTCTCTTACACCTAGGATGCTCTTGCATCAAAGTTGAAGATTATGATCCCGTGGAAGACGACAATGATGCGCTAGATGATGGTACTAATACATTGATCCATGACACATTTAGTATTGATGCAAATGATGATAATGATCAGGATAATGTTGATATCATCCATGATATACCTCTACTTAAGAAGGTAGCCACACCCCTTTACGAAGGCTCCCAAACAACTGTTCTCTCTATTGCATTGTTGTCATTGAACTTGAAATTTATGAATGGTTTATCCAACACAACAATGTCATGTATGCTAAGGTATGTCATACATGTCATTATAGTAATTAAATGGTGAAACATGTACCATAAATATTGTTAATATTAACAACTTATATTTTTTTTCTATAGATTGATAGGTGAGTTCTTGTTACCACCATTGAATATTCTCCCTTGCTCATACCGAGAATTATGTGCCACTATGAAATATATTAGAATAGAGTATCAAGCAATAGATGCTTGTCTTAATGATCATATTATTTATCATAAAGAACATGAATTTGTAACAGAATTCTCTGAATGTCATATGAGTAGATATCGAATAGATCAAATAACAAAAAAGGTGCCTCACAAGGTTCTTCGTTACATCCTTATTATACCACATTTGCAAAGATTATTCAGGTGTAGTAGCTTGGCACAATTTATGGATTACCATGCACGCAATAAGAGTCGAGATGACATTATTCGAATGCCTGCAGATGGTTTTGTATTTAAGGACATAGAGGAAAAGTGGCCTCACTTTATCGAAGAACCTCAAAATCTCAAGGTTTCAGTGGCAGCGGACGGTGTCAATCCATTTGGAGAACTAAGATCTATTTACTTTGTTTGGCCTTTTTTTGTCATCAACAATAACATTCCTCCATGGATGTCAATAAAGAGGGAGCACATTATGTTGGCAATGATTGTTTCAGGTATTTGATCATTTAATAATTATCTACATGTAATTATAAATCTTGTAGTAAAATGGTCACAATAATTATGTAATGTTGGTGTTCATTCAACTAGGTAAATACCAAGTTAAAGATATGAATGTATATATTGAGCCTCTTATCGACGAGTTGGTGGAGTTATGGAAAGGTGTCACTATGTATGACATCTCTAGACCAATAAGAAATAGACAATTTCAATTCCATAGAATGTTTGTATGGAGAATACATGATGCCCCAAGGCTAACACATTTTTTTGGTATGTTATGGTGAATTCAAGTTGCACATGATAATTTTAAAAATAAAAATTAACATATTTAATCCAATTGTATCATTACCTTGTAGGTCTTCAAACAAAGAGAAAATTTGCATGTCCAGTTTGTGGTCCAAAGATGAAATCTTGTCATTCAAAAAGTTTAGGAAAGTAGGTGTTTGATGAGCATAGACACTTTCTCCACAAAAATCATAACTATCGAATTATCAAAAAATATCTTTTCAATGGGAAAGAAGAGATTACATCTAAGCCACAGAGAATGACACCTCGCCTATGGAAGTTGAAATATAATATAATTAATCGTCAAGGTACTACCATTCTACCTAACGGTTTATGTTTGGAATTTGTATATTTTTATTGTGTTTTGTTTGTTGATTATGTGATTGATGATCGTGAATGTCGTCAAGGAAACACTATTGAGCACCTTCTAAAGGGACTAAAGAGTTATCCCAAACAATTTAGTAGGTTGCCCTACTACGAGTAGCTGCAAATTGTACATTTGTTTGATACTATGCATATTGGAAAGAATGTAATGGAGACATTGTAGAAGATATTGAATGGAAGGCGTGACAAAGAAAAAATTATCAAAATTTGTAGCAACATTCATGAATCCAATCATGTAATGAAAAATTTCATTGAATCAAATAGAAATGGAGAACAGATTAATACAAGTGCCCTTCCTTGGTTATTAATAGAATAACAAAGTGATGCCATAAAAGTTATACAAAAAATTTGATTTCCCATAGGATTTGCTGCAAACATAAGCAGTACCATATCAAAGAAAAGTGAATTTGGGTCAGGGTTGAAAACACATAATTGGCATACCTTCATCAAGGTAAGTCATGTTCTTTTGTATTTACAATATATTTATAAATTGCATGTACTTCTCATTGTATTATATGAGAAAAGAATGACATGATTATTTTTATAATTGTTGCAGTACGTGCTACCCCTATCTCTCCTAGAGAACTTCGACAATAACATCAAACAAGTGATATATGATCTTAGAAAATACATGATGTAAGCAATGATATATGTTCAACTTGTTGTATATATATATTGTAAAGTCTTGTGTTTATATGTTTTTGTGTCTTGAATGTCTTGTAGGTGGTTGTCATCTAAAGAAATTCATAGAGCAGATATAAAATATTGGAAGAGAAGAATTCCTCATCTAATGTGTGAAATGCAAAAGTGTCTACTTTCAACCTTTTTAAATGCACAAGAACACTATCTCATACACCAAGTTGAGGAGATTGAAATGTGTGGACTCATACACACTCGATCAATATGGATGGTTGAGAGGCACCTAAAATTTTTGAAGGCTTTGGTTCGGCAAAGAGCACATCCTGAGGGTTTTGTGATAGAGGGATATATGGTATACTAGACTATGGTGTACATTACTGAATATGTTCCTAATCTTGCAACAAAGATCCATATAGATCGCATTTGGGATCTCAACACCATTAGAAAATTTGAAGGGGAGTACTTGGTGGGGAAAGTTAGAATGAGGAAAGTGAGGTAATAAATTATAAGATGTTATTGTAGCTGTTAATTCATTCTTAATCTTCAAAATTAATCAGTTGTAAGTCGTCTATTTATTTTTTATACAGCTGCTCGAGAGTGGGATGCAATATATTTGTATATTACAAACAATCAAGATTGGATGATGAAATGGATTGAACGATGTCATCATTTAGGTCGCACATTAACATGAGAATTTGTGTCTTCATTGGTTAATGAAGCTCATCATAATGGAGATCCAAATGTTACACAAAGGGAAATAGATTTAGCACATGGTTTAAGAGATTTTTAGGTACGTATAAATTTGTTAATCACTCGTACGTTTATGAATTCTTGATGCATTAATTTATACATGTTTTGCATATTTTTGTAGGTCAAACACCACAAGGCTATGTTTTGCAATGGTCATAAATTTTACATCAAAAAGTTGGATGACACAAAGAAAACTTGTGATTCTGGGATAAGTGCAGTCTTTCAGGTGACTAATATTTCATCTAGAAATGACTTACATCATCGAGAGTCTAAAAATTGATACTATGACATTTTGGATGATATAATTGAGTGTGACTTTAATTCCTTCAGATTAGTTCTCTTCATCGTTAGATGGTATAGGCTACGACTTAATCAAAATGATCCTGATAGAACTATTATTGAACATGACAATGGATTTTTAATGATTAATACAAGGTGGTTTGAGTCAGTTGGGGATGAACCCTATGTTCTTCCAAGCCAATGTGAGCAGGTATTTTACTCAGAGGTTCCACATAAATCGGGTTGGTCATTTGTTGTTAGACATGATTCAAGAGGAAGGCTGATGAGGTATAATGCGATGGAAGAAGAAGATTGTGAACAACTAGAAGATGATGTAGATGATGATCACGAATAATAGTTAGTCGATGATGTTCCTGACACAACTTTTCTTGAAGAAGAAGAAGATGATGATGATGCTACTGATGATGATGATGATGATGATGATGATGATGATGTTCCTACTAATGATGATGATGATGATGTTGATGCTGATGCTGATGATGATGACAACAACAAAGATGATGACAATGATGGTGGTGGTGGTGATGTCGATGTCAACGATGATCATGACAATTAGTTGGATGAAGAAGAAGATGAATGACATGAATGAAATGTACAGTTATGTGATCATTGCTTAATCTATTTAATATTGATTTCTTGATAGAAATGTGCAGTTATGCAATCAATGCTTAATCTAATTAATTCATGATGTACTTACTATCGGATATTTATGATTTTTAATGTACTTACTACGTGGTTTTGAGTATATGTATCATGAATTTTTTAGCTAATGTTAGATAATTGAATTACATATGTAGGTACCCAAATTCCTTCACGAGCATCCCACACAGTCTCATGGATTGACATGTATAAGTCAATACACCATATAGAGATTAATGTATTTCACAATTTGCAAAATATTTCACATTACTTGCTATCTCTCTCATTTGATGGAGTATAGGTGGCAACAAATAGGTATTTGTCAGATGTTTCTTCCTCGAGCGAAGAAAGTGAGTCATTTAGTATGTCTGAATTAGGAAGATCAACTAGAAGTTAAAAGACTAGAAGAAAATTCAATAAATGCATGAAATTTTTCTTTGCTCAAGGGGGGTCATGTTCTTATGATGATAAGAGAAAAGGTGACATCAAGGTTCCCTCTAGGTACCAAAATCTACAGAAAAAATGGGTCCCCAAGAACTTCCTCCAATAAACACTAATTTTAGTGTTAAAGGCAATATATATCATATTGCACCATCGTCAATACATGGTTTGGGCCTATTTTTCATGGATGGCATAAAGGTCTTTTACAAAAAAGTTGTTGAAATGATGGAGTATGTTGGACTTTGTTACGATTACAAAAGTTGGATGCGAATTGTTCAATATAAAAAAAGTATGCATAGGTATGCATTCTCGGCAAATTATATTCAACAAAAAGACAATGAGCAAAGTAAAAGAGTGGCTATATACATTGATGGAAGGCCAAAAGCATCAGGGAATATTGTAGGTTTTATAAATAACACGTGACCTTTGTCAACTATTAAGCAACCCAATTACATATTTGAGGTGCGTGAGGGAAATCATGTATTTGTATGTACGATAAAATCAATAAGTGCAAGGGAAGAGCTGCTTATTGATTACAATTTGAATCGCATAGATACAAATAATGTCACTATCATTAGGGTGCAGGTACATACTATGTACCATTAAATAATTGAATTTTTTTGCCTACCACATTTAGAGAGTCTCCTCACCATCCACCTCATCTCCATCATCGTATTCTAATGAAATTTATTAATGTAGTCCTTTCTAATTATTGGTTAACTTTAAATAATAACACAGGACCACAATACGGAGAAACCACGTAGAGGGGACAATGATGATCGTGCATGCACTTCTTCCTAGCAGGTAAACCTGTTTGTTATTGTACTATAAATTAGATAGAAGCAAATTGTTAAATAAAGTTTTTTATTATATTCTTTTCATCACTATTTCAAATTAATTCTAATAGTGATATTGCTATCAAGATTCAATTGTGTAGTTTTTGAGTCAAACTCATTGACCCATCATTAATCATGGGTCAATTAGTTTAACTCAAAAACTACACAGTTGAATCCTGATAGCAATATCATAATTTGACTTGTTGTGGAAAAATTTCTCCTACTTATCAATTCTAATAGTGTTAGTAATATTGTTGTCACAGACAGGTGGTCAACAGAGAAAGGGAAAGGAACCTGCAATCCCTGAAGAGGAGTCCTTTGACGAGGACCTACTTGTTGATTTGGCTAGTTGTGATGAAGCCAGCCTCTACATTTAAAATATGCCTCCACAAAATTGGAAAAAGATTGGCTGAATTGACATCTATATTCCCTCCCACTCTTGAGTCACAAAAGAGGGCAACTAAAATGATGCAACTATCTCAAAATTATAGAATAAGTATTAATGTAATTTTTAATTATAAAAAAAGTTCAATAATACTTTTTATGTTATAGTAGTCTTTTATGTCATTAAAAAAAAAGTGGATGTGTTGCTTTTACAAAAAATTTTGCATAATTTTGATCCTCACGGCCATGATGAGGGTACTGCAACTGGTTCAAGTAGATCACATGTTGGACTATATTTTTTTTTACTCTCTAACAATATTGTCCATGCTAATCACTAGTTTTATTATGCTTGTAGACACCTAAAAATTCTTTAGATAATAAAGTATTTTTATTTTCTGAAAATCCCTGATGACATCATCATTTATTAATTAATTTATTTATTTATTTTTATGCCATTAAATCCCTTTATCTTAATTAAAAATATTTAATTAAGAAATCCCTCCCAAAAATGTTTAAATCTTATTTAAACATTATTTCCCTATTTATTAATTATTTAATTAATAAATTGACCAAAAATTCTAAAATAAATAAATAATTTATTTTTTGACCAAAACTTGGCCAATTTCCTTAAGACCACTAACCTCTTCCAGAATCTTCTAATCCTTCTTTAATGTCGATTAAAGGCTAATCCCATCATTTCCTAACCCTAATCCCAACTCAAGATATTTAATTAAGATTAAATATTAATCCTCAATTCCTAATTTACCCTAGGAAAACTCTAGACCCTTCTAGAACTTTCCTAATCCTTCCCTAAACCCATTTAGGGGAAATTACCTACTTTCCCTAAGCTAATCTAAGTCTCCTTTGACTCCTAGTCAAACCCTCCCCCTAATGAGCCTCAAACTCATTAAAGCCTTTGAGATAAATAAACCTTTATTTATTTCCTAAATTCCATATTTATCCCTAGAAAGCCTAGACTTTTCTAGAAAGTTTTTATCCTCATCCAAAGCCTAGACTCTTCTAGAAAGTCTTCATCATTATCACTTTGACTCCTAGTCAAACCCTACCCCTAATGAGCCTCAAACTCATTAAAGCCTTTAAAATAAACAAAATTTTATTTATTTCCTAAATTCCATATTTATCCTTAGAAATCCTTGACTTTTCTAGAAAGTCTTTATCCTCATCCAAAGCCTAGACTCTTCTAGAAAGTCTTCATCCTTATCCCCTTGACTCAAGACCCTAACCTTACCCCACACTCTAACCCTTCTTCCTAACCCAAGCCCTTAGAAAATCCTATAAATACTCCCTCTTCCAAGAGCAATTCATTAGCTTAGTCTTTCATCTTCATGCATTGTTATCATGCTCTTTTACTTCTAGCTCTAGCATAATCATTCCTAATTGTTAGATTTCTTTGTTTTCTTCAAGCTTTCTAACACATCATAGCTTAGCAATAATGGATTAACTTAGTTTACTTCATTTTTTTTCATAGCATATCATCATCATCACATCTCTATTTGGTTTAAAATCAATCTTAGCATAAACATCATGTAGCTTAATCTTCATTTTAGCATCATTTGGATCCTTGAGGCCTTAGGGGCAAATTAGGTGTTCTATACCTATTTTGTGCCACTTATGGGGTTTTCATGAGTCTCAATCCTTCCAAATAAGCATTAGGAACATGCTCCAAGTGCTTAGAGAGCACACCCACATCCCTTAAGCAAGAGCAAATCAAACAGTGCTTGGGTGCACCTATTTAAGCTCTATCTGAGGTGGCTTAGTTTAGAGTTTTTTTTGTTTTGAATTGATTTCATGCTAGGTTAAGATCTAATGTTTGTTTGGCTTGAAGCTTTCAAAATAGGTATCCTCAAAAGCCTAGTCTACAATGCTCTAACAATCTTATTCTTCAGCACATGTTAATGATCATTTACTATCACCACCTCATACGATGGCAGGCTCAGATGTACTGCATCCTGCAATGTCGGCAACACATAGCATGGCCACGAATGTCACGATACCACCTACTCGTACACATATTTTATTTTCTCTATCATTGTATATATGTTTATTTCTCTTGAAGTGTTCTTTCTTAGGGCCATTTCGTAATGGATTCAATTTATGCAATAGAGGATGCAACACTTGATGGTGATTTTCTTGGATGTACTAGTATTCCTAGTATGGGAACAGTGAAGGATTGGATATTGCTTGTGAGCGAAGAAGGAGTTCCCTTGAAAATAGAAAAACTTCTAGGTACTTTAAAGATTAGACCTTTCTTTTACTATACAATCATATGTTAATCACACCTTACATTCAATATGAGAAGCTTACATCTATTGTATTCTTATTTTATACTATTATATCCTTCAACTAATGATCCCATGATTATTTTGTAGGGAATGATGTTTTTTATAGTAAAATTAATGACAAGTGTTTGTGGATATTTGGGCCCACCATATGTACAGGGTGGAACATCATATCCGAACTAAAACCCCAATCCACTATTTTGATTTCATATCATTGCTAGGATAGTTATCATTACATCTATTTTTTAATCTAACACTATTTTCTTTCTTAAAGTGTGGAAAAGCCAAAATCAAAATTTAAAGGATGATCTCGTAGAGAGTATGACAAAAAATTTTGGACATCGTGCATTTGAAAAGGGTAAGCTCCTTCAAAGAGCAGGGTTATGTTTGAGGTATATTAGGGACCAGTACATGTGTACATTAACCAAAAACCTGAATTAGCACCGCCCCCCTTGCATTCCTGATAAAGAGTGGAAATCTCTTATTCTGGATGTGAATGAGAAAATTGAAATTAAAAAAAGAAATACACCACCAAAGAACAGAAGAAGATATGTGATATTGTTAAGAATGTAATTGTGTACCAAATACTCTTCATATTTATATGAACTAACATATTTCAATCTCTTCCTAGATTTTTTGACACATAAAAGGCAACAAAGGCAAGACTAAAAAAGCACGGGCAACACAAGCTAGGGTCTAGCGGTTATTCAAAACTTGCTGCACGAGTTGTAAGTGTTAATATTGTCAGAATTGAATGAGGAAAAATACAATCTATAGATGGCTTTTAACACTGAAACTAATTCTTTGATCTTTATAATATTTATTTATAATTTGAAATCTTTTTTTATTTTGATGTAACAATAAAATAAAATTTGATGATACCAAGCAAAAATGTAAGGCGCGGAGTTCAATGTATGTCTCACAGAAGAGGACAAGATAATTGGCTTCCAACAAGGCTATAAAGTCATGGTAGAAAGAATAAGAAATGCGCAAGGTTCTACTGATGGATCTGTTGCGGTAAGTAAGCTAAATAGATGATATTTCAAGTTTAATTATTTAACAATTAGTTTATTTGATGTCAAGTTCCAACATAAAGTGAGTAAATTTGTTTTAAGTAAGAAAATAATGATAACATGAATGCGTATGAAATTAAAATGCAGCCTGCCAATTCTTGCCATACACAACCTGTACGTGTTGATGACAATGAGAATGTGCATCACAATAATACAAGTAAATATCTTAAATTGATTGGTGTAGTAATACAAATTTAATTGCAATTGGTGTTTGGATTAATGTAACAATTTGTATTGTAGCTATAGAGAGTGTAGAGGCCATTGTTAATGAGCATGTTGAGGTTGAGGCCAAGGCCAGACAAACTGACCTCGATGTTGATGATGTGACTAGATCAGGTAAAGAGCTATACGATTATGGCATGTAAAGTACTAAAATACTTTAAAATGTTTTTAATTATAATAAAATATTTTTAATTTAACCCTTTTATATGTTATTGCAGATGACCCCCCTTTGCATCAATAGAGAACTAGGCATGCATTGAGATCTAATAAGAGGGTAGATGATCATCATGATGACATCGATACTCTTCTTAACGATTACTTCTTAAAAACTAGAAATCAAAAGAAAAAAATAGAAATGATTGCCATCTATGCACCTTAATTGATAATGATTGATTTTTATATGCCAATGAATTTAATTATGTGGTATTGAATGTTCATAAATTTTATAATGTGTTAATGAATGTTATCATGTGATAATTAATGAATGTCACATTTTATTAATGTGTGAATGAATGTTATCATGTGATAATTAATGAATGTTACATTTTATTAATGGATGAAATAATGAATGAATGTTAGATGTTAATGGGGAATTTAGAGTGATGTTGGGGGAGTGGGGCCAAATGAGCTTCCACCTTCACGTGGTTGGCCCTGTTTAGTACAGAATATAAAATTATTTTCGAAACAAAGTGAAGCTCAATAAGTTTGTTCCTTATATAGGGTCTCAAGTGTAGCTTTTATCCCACTCTCAACATTGCAAGGCTTCAAGAGGTGTTCTGAGATTGGTTTCTCCATCTCCCACTGACATATTTTCTTTCTCCTAAGAACTCTCACCAAGCTCTGATACATGGATGAGCAGAAGATATCCCTTACAAGCTACACATATATAATATGGTAGATCCAGGGAACAAATATACTACAACATAAAAAGAGTCAACTTGAATCCATAGTTTCTTCATTCATAATGAAAATTCAAATTACAAGCCATATTTTAGATTTAATATTCATATTCATCTTCATCATGATCATAGCCATCATGGTCAGCATTTGGTTCAACTTCATTTGAACCACACTCCATGTCGGGTACCATTATAAGGCATGGAGTGTGGTCATACCCATGTTACCATAATAATGAGTTAGCCTATAAAATTATGAATAAAATACCTCATGTATCATATTTATAATATTGCAGGTGCACCCGGGATTGGCCTAGGCACCCAAGTTCCTACCAAAGGAACCCAAGTCGAACCCAGAGGAGAACAAAAGTAGAACCAGAACCCAACCTCAAACAAAGAACCGTATAACTTGGCTTTTTTCTAATTCAAGTTTATTTCTGAATTCTTCTCCAATTCCAACCTGATTATTCCATATTTTATTTTCCAATTTTCTTTCTTCCTCACTCCAAATTATGTTATGTTGTTATTTCCTTTTACTAATTGTGTTATTTTAAGGATCACCACCCATGAATTGGTTAAGATGATGAATTTTGTCAATGCCTTTATTACCAAGGAATCACTGCCCGCCATTAATGAATATTAATGATCATTGTTTCCTAAAGGTAATCATTGTTTGTGTATGTTGATCACCCAAGTCTTTGGCTATGATTTATATGCTGTGAGGTTTGTCAGAAGTGGGAGTATGATATGATGGTTTGATTATAACATATTGACACTTACACCATGAAGAAGACAAATGATTAAACAAAAAGAGAGGACCAACTGAACCATCTTGTGGTTAGTCTATATCACATTGAGAAACAACATCAAGACTCAAGAATCAAAACAATCAAAAGTTTCTTCAAGATCATGAATGATCAACAACATTCCATTAGAAAATAAAACACTAATCTATATTATCATTAAGCTATAAAATATGTCTTTAAAGTTTAGAAGCATCACAAAAACTTTCAAGAAACATAGTACTATCCAAAATGAATACCCTCCAAATGACTATGATTATGTTGATGTTGATGTCTATAATTTATGTCTAATGATTGTGATGATGTTGATGTTTATGTCTATAATTTATTTCACTTAGTGATGCTTTCCTAGATTGAATTTTGAATTGCCAAGCTGGAGAACACTTTCAAAGTTTAGGGTTTGTTCTACATGATACTCTTAGTTACAGCTCAAATGCAACTCAACATATTTTTGATGCTGGGAAACCCACTACAGAAACTCATCCGCAAGTGAAATTTAATGTTGTGAATCTTGGCATTGTTAATGTTATTACTTTTCCTCATGTTTCATATTTGTGAAAATGTTTCTTGGCAATATCTTCTTTTTCAATTCCTATATTTGCAGCTTTTTAGATCATTAACTTAAGCATTACATGTGTTTGTTCAAATTTTATTCTAACACTATATTATATCTTATTCTTATTACAATGTTATTTATTGTAGGGTAGGAGATCAATCTTCATTGTCTTCATTGTGGGGGACAGTAAAGATTTCTTTGACAAATAGTAGGTCTTCTTTAGTATCTTATAATAACATGCTAAACTGATAAAGGTATTATGGGCATTTAATATGCAATTAATAATAGATTAAGAATATTATTACTATGCTTAATGTTCCATTTAAATACATTTAACACACTAAAAACAAATTTACAAAACTGAACCAATGGCATGTTTACAACAAAGATGTGTTGAGAAGTTTGCTCCTTGTTAAATGTTAACTGTTCCTGCACAATCCACTCATACAACATTGAAATGCTATGTGGAAGGGATGGTTTATAGTGTTCCTTGAGGGAAGGGGGATTGTGAAAGACTTGTTATCATTGTATTGTGTATTTCCAATATGTTTGGTTGCAGGGAAGACCAGGAGAATGAAGGATCACTCACTAATTGCATGATAACCTGATTTTCAAGGGTCACTGGTTGAGGGGATAGTCAAGGTTTGGATAATTGGGCCATTGGAGGACCCTATTTCTTTTTATTAATTTCTATTCAAATTGGATGCATGGATTTCTTGTGAATTATTAGCTGCTATGTATCCTGCAACTGCATCTGTAAATCTGCATATACTTCTCTAGGGTTGTAAGCCACTTAGAGATCAAAATAGAGAAACTAAATCAAAATCATTCTTTGTCCTATTTCCTTTTAACAAAGTCTCAACTATCAATGATATAATATATTTGATGCCCTAATCTATCAATACAAATGACGCCTAGCTAGAAGCTCATGGGCTTTCCATTTGATAACCACATTCAACATTTCAAAAAAATGGATATCCAAACATTTGAAAACCAATGACATGTTTACAAAAAAGGTCTAATAGAACTCCCAACAATTCTTAAACATACTTTTTAGGAATGGGAACACTGAGGGAGGGGGGGGGGAAGGGGGGGGTTGAATCAATGTTCACTATATTTTAATTTCTTACTTTAATCTTTATGTTGAACATAAATGCTTAAGAACTGAATTAAACATTCACATAAATATGAAACATGAAATCAACACATGACACCAATATGGTTATGGGGAAACCCAAATAGGTAAAAACTCCAGTGGGACTTGATACCCACTAATAATCTGCACTAGTGTTTTGTGATCCTTGTTAGAAGATCATTTACCCTATTAGGAGTAGCTTTACAATGCTTTAAGTATAGTAGACCTTGTTAAGGGTCAGACCCCGTTAGGAGTCTTTTACAATGATCCAAGTTAGGGGAGTGGACTCATTGTCCTAGAGCTCACTGCTCAAATGGTGAAGGCTACAACCTTCTAATTCAAATACACACTATATCTGCAGGTGAACTGTTCACTGTGACACTGCTTGTCAAATCAATTCCTTTGGTGCGTTAATTCTTTGACCTCTAGCAAAGCTCTAATATATCTTATGTTATCTTTTCATACCTCTGCTCTACTTATCACAACTCTATTTCCACTTCCATGCCGAATACAATGGGTGCATCTTATATTTATGCGCTTATATAAACAAAACAATTAAGTCGGCCCTATAACTAATTACAAACAATGCTTCCAAATGAATTGGCTTAAGCGTGCTTAAAATTATACATATAAACATGTCAGAAACCTAAATACAATGGGCACATGGCCTTTACAACATTAAATCATAATCGCAAACCAAAAAGCTAATTGTCGGCTCTATGCTCTATTCGCTACTGGCACACACTAGCTGTGCAACTTCAATTGACTGTAACTTTCACATCTTTGCATATCTACTTATGCGCTCAAATACTAAGCATAAGTATAGTCTAACAACCTTAACTTCCAGGGTGCATGCCATAATTCATCCATACACATGTGCACTAATGCTCTGAGATGCTGGGACTCTGAATACTATCTAGTCTTCAACACTTAACTAAATTCTGATCTTTACACTAAGTGTGCTGACTCCAAACTGCTATATGACTTTTTTCCATAATGAAAACACTATATATAGTCATATAATTTAGTATAGAAAACTTTCCAACAATCTCCCCCTTTGTCATTGATGGCAACAAAGGAATATGGCCAAGTTGCTAACTGTACCTTTACACAAAAACTTTGTCTTCTATACATCTTCTAAACATAACCTTATATCTCCAATACATATATATACTCTATATTATATACAAAACTCCCCCTTTGACATTAATGACAAAGGTGCATCAAAAAATTGTATGTACACTTACTCACTGAGGGAAAACATCTAGATATGCAATCTTGAGGTTATGGATCTCCTTCTTCCAAAAGGTTATCAGTGAATTGACTATTTGTAGATGGGTGCATAATGCATATTTAAGCTTCTCCATCTTCTCCAATTATGTGCTCGAACCTTGATCATAGGTTATCTTGGTCACATCAATCTCCTTTATGTTCTGACTGAGAATGTCTAATGAGAGCGCAAGAGCATTCCTTAATTGAGTCTCTCTAGACCTTATCTTCTCTATTTCTTTCTCTGCTTTCTCAATTATGTCCAACTGACATTGATAGACATTATTACACATGTTCACATCAATGGATGTGTCTAGCACTGAATTCTTCACCTTCTCAATCATTGCCTCTGCATCTTTGATCTTCTTAAGATGGGCATCAATGAGCTTATCCTGATCCATGGATTTTGCAATGACTTTCCTTCCTTGATCTGCAAATTCCTTCAAGTATGTCTGACCAAACTTAAGTGAACTTAAGTCAAGTGTGAAGTTGCTCATTAGTTCATTGAGTCTCTTCTTTGAGTATTTCTCTTCTACCACTATGGACACAGATTCCTCTAAGCTAGAAAAATTGACTTTGAACTGTGAGATGACAGAGCTCACATTATCAACCGAATGTACATTTTGCACTTTCTTATCCTCTAGCAACAAACTGTTCAAGATATTCACTGATTCTGCTAGGAGAGGATTTCTCATGACTTTCTTCTCCTTTTCTTTCTCCATAGCCGGGACACTGAACTTAATCAGGTCTTCTTCTTTCCAGGAGTCCAAACTGCTTGTGTCTGGTGTCAAACTTGACAACAATGCAGAGGAAGGAGTGATGGGAGTGTTGTCCATCACCTCTTCTTGTTTTACTGTGACCAGTTAAACAATAATTTCATATTTTCTTTCTTTTTCCTTTTCTCCTTCTTTCTTCTCTTCTCTCTCATTAGAAACATCTTCTATGAGTACTTCTTGTTGAATGGGAGGTGTACTATTGCATAGGATTTTAGCTTCCTCAATGCTAACAAATGCTTCCTCAAACTTGTCCAAATCCTTATCAGTAGCTGCCATGGCTATTTCCACATTATCTATGATAATAGTGTTGTCTTTGTGTGATTCTGTCATGGGTGCAGACTTGTCTGCCTCTGTTTGAGTTTCTGCTATGGGCGCTGAGTCCTGAGGACCTGTCATTGGTACATTGGTGGGCTCTACCACTTTATCTTCCTTAATGGGTGCATGAGAGATGGGCACACTAGGTGGTTTTATCTGTTGTTCTAATAACACCTTCTCGAAAGCCTTTTCTATTTCCTTCGAAATTAGCTCATAGTCTTTGTTCATGATGTGAAGAGTTTTCATCTTAGTTCTTAGGTGTGGCTTCACCAAATTTAATATCAGTGCCACTTATTCTTTAGAACATACAGGTAGAGTATCTTCTAATACTTTTTCTATGATCCTTAGATCTTCTTCATTTGCTTGTCTCTTTAGGTTTTCTAAAATATCCCATACTTTATCTAGAATTTCTATTTTCAACTTAAGGACTATCTTCTTCAACTTGATCATATGTTTGACAATCATATTATGAATTTCTAATTTTTCAATCTCACTGTATGTGTCATAATACTTCTCTACTTGATCAATTATGCCCTCATCAACAATTCTTGCATTCAAAACTTTAAGGCTAGGTCTGAATCCTGCTTGAGGAGGTGCTTGAGTGTTTTTCTTTCTCCTTAATGCTTGTGAGGATGGATGACTAGTGCTAGCTTCTTTCTTCCTCTTGAATAAAGGCTTATATACTGGAGGAGTGGAAAGATCAATAGTGTTTATGGGCGTAGAAGGAGTATTATCTTGTTTACCATTCTGACTGTCATCTGATTTAGTTTTTATCTTCTTCAACTTAGGATCTTCTTGTCCTTCCTCAACTGTTGCGCCTTTCAATTCTAAGGCAATCTTTTCATCCCTTGCTTTATCAAGGTCTTCTTGAGACACACCATGTATTCTCAAGATCTCGGAAGTTACCTTCGCAACCTTTCTTTTAGTTGCTACACTGTTCAGCTTAGCATCAACTTCTCTAGTCTTTTCTTCATAGGTTCTCCACCTAGGTTCATTATCATCTTTAGGGGCTGATAGAAATACCTGTGCATAGGCTTCAAGAACTTGTTCCTCTACCTCATACTCAAGTGGATGAATCCACTTAGTTCTAGGCTTAATGACTTCCATACATGTAGTGTCTATTTCCACCATAAAGCATATTGTGTCTTTATACTTTTCCACAATATTCTGAAGAATCTTGTACCTCATCTACATCATTGCTCTAAAGGTCTTCAATTCCAAGTTTACATAGTCTCTTAAGGTGCTTTCAGTACATGACTTGTTTGATATTTGAGGCATGGTAGGAATGGATTTGTCCAAGTACAAATCTGATATCTTCCTAACAATATAAAGGTACATATAGATGATTAGGGACCCAAACCTAAATATCTTTGTCTTGTCATGCTATCTATCAACTATGCACACAAGATATCACACAAGTTGAACTCTCCATCTTCTTGCACAAGTTGGATGGCTGCAAGAATAGTGCTCGCAGACACACTATTCACCCTGTTGGTGTGATGAAATCTATAATCCAGTATCATTGACATAAATTTGATGTCTGCTTGCTCTATAGGCTCAATAGTCATGTCGCGCCTATCATTCCTTGACTTACAAAATTTTTCTACCATTTTCCTAACATCCTTGCCCACAGGAAGGACAAAGCCTGTTCTAGAAAGGGCTGTCATCTCATGAATTAGGTCATTTGTGATTCTCACAAGAACATCTCCAATCCAAAATAGATCATCATGGATTTTGCTCAATAAGATTTTTATCCATTCAGTCTCATAGAATTCATATGTCGTAGCATACTCTACAATGGGGTGATCATTCCATTTAGTGTATTCATCCATGAATGTTTTGTTTGGTTTCAACATCATGTCCATGTGCACCCTTAACCTATCTAGTCCAATAGGTTCCTTCTTACAATAGATGTTGTATGCACCCTAAAATGGTCGCCTAGACTTTGGGCCCCATTTATTTGATTTATCAATCCTGAATCATTTTGATCATTAATCAATATTTTCAACAATATCAATCTCTTGATCAAGTCTTAATTTCGATCATATATTGGATTTTTATCCTTGGGCTAACCATTTATCCTAAGTCTTTATTTAATTAAAAGGAATATTTCCTCCCCTTTCAATTAAATAAAAAGCCCCACTTTCCTCTTATCCTAAGTTGCACAAATAAAGCATTATTCATATTTTATAAAAAAGGAAAAAAACACTTTTGTCTCACATGAGGCTCAAAAGTCAACACTTCACTCTCATTGGAAGATACTTGTGCACATGGATTGCTTCTCTTTCAAGCTCCACCGCTGATTAAGACTTTTTGCCTCTTAATCTCAATGGTCCATTTCACCTCATTTCTTATAAAAGGAGAGCTCTCTCCTTCATTGGCATATCCATGTTTTATGCTAATGTTATGCTGCAGGTTTTAGGTGCATTTGGAGTTTGAAGACATTGAAGACTTGTTGCTTTCATCATCTAGTTTATATTTGTTTTCTTAGTTGCATGATCATGGCATCATAGATTAGATTTCCTTTTATGCAATAGAATAGATCTCACATAGCTTAATTAGGGGCTTGAAATCTATTGTACTTCTTTTCATAGCTTAGTTTGCACTTCATTTGATAGATTAGTCTTGCACATTCATACTAGTTGCATTGGCATTGCATTTTTCATTTAGATTCTTGGGGACATTGGCACTCTTGCCCTTGTCTTCACTTGAATCTCTCATTACATGGTTGACTAGCAAGGTCACATTCTTGTAGCTCTAGCTGAGAGCAAAACTCATAAGTCCTTTGCAACTCCATGCATAGAGAGCTATGAGCCGCTTTGTGAGGCCTCATTGTTGAGCAACCTTGCAAGTAATGGTTCATAGAAGTGTGGTCATTTTTACACTACACATTTCTGGCGCCCACCATGGGGCAGAGTAGATAGCTTTGTCCTTTCATTTGATGCATTTTTCATCATTTTCAGATTAATTTTTGAAAAAATCTACATTTTCTAGTTTTCTGTCTCAGATTATCGCGTGACACTTCTCAGAAGTATCGCACGATATACTTTCTGTCTTGGCGCGATAGTTCGCATGGAAAAAGTATCGCACGACTATATTGAAGTCTATCACCTGGCATCGGGTGAAGTATCACCTGGCATTGTGCGAAGTATCGCGCGACTGAGAAATATCGCGTGACTGAGAAGTATCGCCCGACTATAGGAAACTGTATCGCGCGATACTGTTGAAGTCTGAGAAATATCGCCTGGTCTGGCAGAGACTTGCGTTTTCAGTTTTCTTGTCAGAATCTAATTATTTTAGCTTGCTATTTTATTTTGCTGTGTTTAAATAGGTCTAACCCGCATCTTTTAGCTTAAATCTAGCAGTTTGTTGCATGTTTACATTTGGATTTGGATTTTGCTAACTTTGTGGGTCTAACAAGTTGTGTTTGTAGGTGCTCTCATTTGCTTGAAAATTGCTAAAAACACATGTCAAAGAGGGCTACTAACAGTTTTTGCAGGGTTGCCCAAGCATAAAAATAAAATAAAATAAAATTATTTCTTGCTTGTTATTTACTTTCCTTTCAAGTGTGGCATTCACTAATTGTATTAGGAATCTTAATACCTTGTGAAAGGGATCTTGAGGTGGTAGGAGAAGTATACTCTTCACCTTTAGGTGAATCAGAAAATCTTGACCCATCTTAAGGTTTTGGAAGCAAGGGAGTAATTGAATCTCTTTGCTTGGTGTGTTTGGGAGAGATTTTTGAGATAGGGGAGTATGCTCTTCACCCTTGTGGTGAATCAAAAATCTTGAACCTCAAGAATTGATCCATTTTTGTTTAGTTTAGGAATCCTTTAGCGGGCCTGCTCTTGAGCAATCAAGAGGAACGACTCAAGTGGGGACAACCTTGTCATCATTTTCCTTGGTGGCAAGTGATTCTAACTCACTATAATCTCAAGGCTATCAAGGACACCAAAAACCTTGATAGACATAACACTTGTCTTCGTTTGATGTAAGTAGCTCGTGGGATTGCGACCATGGGGAAAACATTGAACAAGAATGCTTAAGGTACTCTTGAGGCCGCGAGGTCCTAGTCCTTTATGAGGAGCAAGAGGGGTGTTGTGAACGGAAATCTTTATTAAGAACCATTAGATAGAAGCCACCTTCTTTTAGCCGCTTATCTTCTTAGTGCAAGGATTGATCCAAGTGGTTTACCCGGATCACATTAAGATACTCACCATATGTGTCCCTTTGGTTGTGTCATTTGACATTTCCATGACAAAGCCAACATCTCTTGTGGGTAACCACTTGGTGTGAGGCGAGGGGGCATCAAGTTGTGGGCTAAGTTGGTAAGTATTGAGCCTTGACTTTCTAGGATAGATTTGCTTGAAGTGTCTTCGATTGTGTGATACCAGTGCAAATGTTCTTACATACAAACAATCGCTAGCATTCATAGGGTGTTGTTTCAATTCTGATATCACAAGTGTTTGTCTTGGCAAGGTTGCTTTTGCCCTTGTTTCAAGTGTTTGAGACCATGTTTTGATCCCTTGCTATTTGCAAACCTACCGAAATTTTGCTGATATTGTGACTGAAATCGAAAACATTAACCCTCAGATTGGAAATTTTGACCAAATAGACCCAAAAACATAAATTTCACACAATTCTGGTCAAGAGTTAAATAATTCTGCAACAGTATCGCGCCCTGTAAAGCGAAGTATCGCGCGATACTTCGCGCTTGCTAGAAATATCGCCCCCTTTGAAGAGAAATATCGTGTGATAGTTCACCCCTGACGGACTATCGCCCGGCCTGCCTGGAGTATATCGCCCGCAAGTATTAAGAAGTATCGCCTGGCTTCAGGCGAAGTATCGCGTGGGTATAGGTTTATCGCCCCAGTAGCCTGGAGTATATCGCTTGGTTTATTTTTATCGTGCTTAAATTTTGGTCAGTTTCAGTTGCTGTCAATCAGGCTAGGTCTTAGAGCAGGCTTCTCACCCTGACGTTTGAGATCTGTCTTGACTCCAAATTTCTAGTTTTTAGTCCTCTGGGATAGCATCATTTGATTTGCAAAGTCACTTTGGAATAATTGTCAAGTTAGAAAGCCATTCTTGGTGCCAAGGTTCATCTTTAAAATTGTTAGCTACATTCTTGGAAAATTGTAGTACTCTTATTATCCAAATCACTTTCATTTTCATCTCAATTTCAATTATCTTTTGGCCTAGTCCAACCTCCTGATTCAAAAGTGCAAGGGTAGTCACCCTTTGATTTGAAGCACCTCTTTGACAGTGTTGGTAAAGCCCTTTTTTTCTTTTCATTTCTCTTTGGACAATAGAGGACTTCGATTATCCTAGTTTGGTGTTGACACTTTGAAAGGTCACCTTATCATTGAGAGTATTTCTCTTTCATGTCAGTTATGACAAGGTACCAAGTTAATCAAGGGAAGTGACCCCCTGTTGCCTTTAGCCAGTTACCACCCATCAAGACTCGTCGACAACCTAAGGGAAAAGGACCCCTTTTTGACCAATCTCCTAAGAGTGAATCTGAGGTTTGTTTTAATCCAGGAGCTAATCCTAGTGAAGTGAGCACCTCTTTTGTACCACTTTCATCAAGTATGGACATGAGTTACACTTTCACCCGACAACAAAGAGAAGCCATGAATCAAACTCTTGAGGATATCTTCCAACGACACAGAAGAGAGTATGGTGGTTCTTCTCATGCTAGTCCACTCGGGTCACCTCCTAACAATGCGAGGTATTTTGATGCTCATCAATGAGCTGAAAGACAGCATAAGCAAGCTCACTCAGATTCAGGGTCACAACACGAAGACCAGAACAACGAATCTAGTGATCACCACATCAACGCAGCTAATGCAATGAGGCATTCGAGACAAACCTCCCCACTTAAAGACACCTCTCGATATGCAAATACAAGATTGAGAAGCATTGAGAGAGAGAAGCAAGCCTACTTAGATGAACAGGCTGCTAAAAAAGAAAAATTCAGACAACTAGAAGAAGAGGAACGTGCATTATTGGATATACAGAAAAGAGTCACCCAAGAAGAAGAAGATAGACTCTATGCACAACAACTCCAAAGCTGATTTAACGGAAGGGGAGCCAATAGTGGGACCAACTCACCCCCATCTACCCCTTCCCCTAGCCCTCGAAGAAGATCAAAGACACCCTCACGATCCCCAAGTCCTAGAGGAAGAAGGGCTTCAAGATATGACCATCATAGGAGACAATTGTCTCATAGACATTCAAAGCAACCCTCCCAACGAGCACATCATGGCTCACAACATGGAGGCAGTTATGCTAAATTTGATCATATGGACTTCATGACTATGCAACAAGAACCATCCTTTCAAGCATATGTGGAGCAATATGTGGAACAAAACAAAGACCAATTCTTGGAAAGTCTTATCAACAAAGGTGCTAAAGTTCCATATAATTTTGATATTCACCAAAAGATCAAGAAACAGAATCCTTCAACTGATGAGGTGATCTTAAAAATGAAAAAGGATATAGACAGGATGAAGGCTCCCAAGAGCACATTCGATTTGGACTCCATATGTCCTAACCCCATTTGCAAAAGTGTGGTGATGGTAGAATTCCCTAAGAAAGTTGAATTCCCAACATACGAAAAATATGATGGCACTGGTGACCCTCACGATCATGTTCGACAGTTCTACATAATGAGCTTTTCCTTTCACCATGAAGACTCCTACTTGATGAGATTATTCCCAAGGAGTTTAAAAGGTCAAGTCATGGAATGGTTCACCAACCTTTCCCCTCCAGTAAAGACATTTAAAGAGCTTGTCCAAAGATTTGTTCAGCATTTTGCTTACAACTTATCCAGGTCGGTCACAATGCTTGATTTGTGTAAACTTAAACAAAATCAAGGGGAATCTTTTGTTACATTTTTACAACGATGGAGGCGATTGTGTTCGAAATACCCAAGGACAATCCCTGAAGAGGAGAGAATTGATATCATTGTGAACAATCTAATACCAGAACTCAGATATGAAGTCAAGAAAATACCATTTAATTCCTTTGATACTATGGTAGAGGTGGCATGTCGCATTGAGGATGTCCTAAAAGAACAAGGAATTTTGGCTAAACCAACAAATAACAACAATAGCCAAAATAACAATACTAATGGTAACAAGGACAAAAAGAACACCTAGTGGAACAAAAACAAGCAAGTGGTCAACGACGGAGTTGTTGACTCCTCCCAAGTCAAAAATGAAGGAGTTCTTAACCTGTCTCGTGTAGTTCAAGCTATGAAGCTGCAAACGTCTTCAACACAACAAGACAAACCTAAGTATCAAAGGAGATCTAAAATGGAGAAAAGACAATTTACTAAATTGGGAGAATCTTATGCAGATGTTTTCAAGACACTAGTTGCTCATAATTTGGCGCACCCACAGGATCCTACAAAACATCAAATACCGGATCCTTTACCTCATTGGTGGGATGCTAAGGCTTTTTGCATTTTCCATAATGGGATTGGACACGACATAGAAAATTGTTTTAAACTCAAGCATCTTGTCCAAGACCTTATTGAGAAAGGACAATTACAAGTGGATGGGTTAACCACTAATGCAGACCATAAAGCCTTTAAAGAGCCCTTGCCTAAATATGAAAAAGGAGAGAATTCTAGCAATAAGAATGGCAAGGCGGCTATTAACTATACATACACACATGCTGACAATGTGATTAACATGCTTGAAGTGGCTGACGATAACATTAACATGGTGAGAAAGAAAGATCCTTATGGACATAATGTGGACTCAACTCCTATGACTAATGAAAGACCCGCTGTGGTGATAAGAGGTCCTCACTCACAAGGAATGCCCCAGTCCCTCAATGCTGTCACTAGGGGTCAGGCCCAAGAGCCCATTATCATCAAAGGTCCTAGCACTAGCAAGTCTAAACAGCCCGTGTCCAAAGGTGCTCCTCCCAAATCTGCCGCTGGTCCTGATTCCAATTATAATCTTATTGACCAGCTACAACGTACACCTACTCAGATATCCATTTTTGAGCTTTTAGAATTATCTCCTAAGCACAAGCGCATCCTCGAGGATGCTTTGCGAGTAGCCAATGTCCCTAATAACTTAGATATTGACCAATTCCAAAACATGGTCAACCATTTGGCTAGCCCTCATTACCTCACCTTCTCAGAAGAAGATGACAAATCCATTAGTCACCCACATAATTTGGCCTTACACATCGAAGTCATGATTCATAAAACCCATGTTAGGCATGTACTGATAGATGGGGGTGCGGGGCTCAATATTTGTACCCTGAGTTTGTTGCTAGCTCTAGGATATTCCGAGAACATCATTGACACAAAGAAAAGGATCACAATCAAAGCATATGACGAAGCAGAAAGAAGTTCCAAGGGATTGGCTGTTTTACCTATTCGCATTGGTCCTGTAGAAAAAGATATATTATTCCAAATTGTTGATGTTGGACCTCTAGCCTACAACATTTTGCTAGGTAGGCCATGGATTCATGAAATGCAGGCAGTCCCATCAACATATCACTAGTGTGTTAAGTTTCCCCATAATGGTGTAGAAATTTGCATCCCTGGAGATAGCGCTCTATCAGTTAATAACATTTCTGCAGGATCACATGTACCTTTGAATAGGGAAGCTGACAATCCTAGTAGTTCACTTGAACAATGCAAGCAGAAATTCAAGACCATGGATCTTGGGATGGGAGATTATAAGATTGATTCTTTTACAAAAATGCCAATCTCTCCTAGGTCTTATGGGAGACCATTCCCAAATGTGAAGCCTTCGTCATCAACAATGACATTATTTGGGAAATTTGTTGAGTCTTCGATCCCCATTCAAGAAGAGAAAGAGGAAGTTGCTGTAAGGGACTGGATATATCACGAGGAGAAATACAAACATAACGAGAATTTTGCTCCTTCACCTGAAACTTATGGGAAAGGGTATACATTGGTTAAAAATATGGGATATCCAGGATATGGTCCCCTTAGTCATAGGCTGGATGCTAAAGCTGAGCCTCTTGATCATGCTCTCTTCGGACGAAAGAACAAGTCCACGATTGGCTTAGGTTTTGAGAATAAGAAAAAGAAAGGTGTTACTGTCCTAGCTGCGACGGACAGTGACAGTGATGCAGATTATACGCCTGATCTTTCCAACCAACAAGATGTGTTTGATGATTGGGTGCCCTCAATGAATCTCCTTTGGGGAGATTCCACAGATTTGATGCTTAATAGTCCTACTATCCCAGCTGCGACGGATAGTGACTGTGTGACTGCTAGATCGACAAAAGAAAGTGTTACTGTCCTAGCTGCGACGGATAGTACCAATACTAGCACTAGAGAGGGGGAAACCCTTCCTAACCTTGAGGCTTCTACATCACGAGGCCTAAATGATGACTCAGAGATAGACTCCCATGAATATGAATGGGAATCGCTTTCAAATGCAACAATTGATCTAGACGTGGATACTATCCATGCCTATAGTACCCAACCCGATGCGACTAACGATCCTAGTGTCGGACTAGAGGATTGCCCTCCTCAAATCACCTTAGTAGATGACACTTCATTTGATAGGATGAGTCCTAATTTAGGTATCTTAGGAGAAGACTTGATGAACTCTGATTATATGGTCACCAGAGATGACACCTTTCGCATAAACAACATCGAACCCACCATTGACTTACCCCTTGTTCACTTTGACCTGATTGACTGGTCTCAGCGCAATCAAGAGCCCACCTTCCTCACATTTCACAATGATTACGAAATTGCTTGCTATCTGAATGCTCTCAAACCCGTGGCTTCTTCCACCAGTGAACCAACAACCAGCATGACAGAGCCTGATATTAAGTACCTCAGTCTCAAAACAAAAGAGAAAAAGAAAAATAGGTCTGATGGCAAAAACCACTTTGTGGCGGTGTCAGAACCAAAAATAGTAAAAAGAAATGACGCATCTGAAGGTGAAAACCTCTTTGAGGCACCTAAGGATGGGGTACTTAATAACTTGCTGAGTTATTTCCAGGATAGATCATCAATATTGATTGAACCAACAAAGCCGGTCAATTTAAACACAGAAGAAAATCTTCAGATAGTCCATCTTGCTCAATCTTTATCGGAGGAAGAGACCAAGGCATATGTACAGTTTTTACAGAAAAAGAAAATTAATTTTGCATGGCCCTACTCAGACATGCCAGGGCTTGACACGAATCTCATAATGCATCACTTATCTATAGCTCCAGGAGTCAAGCCAGTAAAACAGAGATTAAGAAAAATGCATCCACATGTAGCTCTACTTGTCAAAGGAGAATTAGAAAAACTTTTGAGAGCTAGATTTATTAGAGCCATTGATTATGCAGAATGGATCTCAAACATAGTACCGGTCTCCAAACATGATGGGTCCATTCGTGTCTGCACAGATTTTAGAGATTTAAACAAAGCATGCCCAAAGGATGATTTTCCACTTCCAAACATTGACATGATAGTGGACATGACGGTGGGCTATGACATATACTCTCTAATGGATGGTTTCTCAGGGTATAATCAAATCAAAATAGCTCCTGAAGACCAAGAAAAAATAGCATTCACATGTGCATGGGGAACCTATTGCTGGAACGTCATGCCATTCAGGTTAAAAAATGCAGGAGCAACCTACCAAAGAGCTATGACGACTATCTTTCATGATATGATGCACAAAAATATGGAAGATTATGTGGATGATACCCTGGCAAAATCCAAAAAAAGGGACACACACCTCAATGATCTGGAAGTAATTCTAGATTGTATGGAACAATTTCAACTCAGATTGAATCCAAAGAAGTGCGCATTTGGCGTCACCTCAGGCAAACTTTAGGATTCATAATATTAGCAAAAGGTATCGAGGTTGACCCCGAAAAGGTCCAAGCAATCCTAGATATGCCACCTCCTTGAAATATTAGCCAAATGAGAAGTATTCAAGGACATCTTCAATCAATTAGGAGGTTTATTTCTCAGCTTGCAGATAGAGCGCAACCCTTCAACAAGACATTGCATAAGGGTGCTTCTTGTGTTTGGAACGAGGATTGTCAAAAGAGCCTAGATCAGATCAAACAATACTTGGCCAATCCTCCGATCCTAATGCCTCCTATTCCAGGGAAACCATTGATCCTATATATTTCAGCTATAGACACTTCCCTAGGGGCATTATTGGCTCAATCAGATGATACTGGGAAAGAACGGGCCATATAATATATCAGCCGTACTCTGGTCTCCTACGAGATCAATTACAATAATATTGAGAAGTCTTGTCTCGCGGTGGTGTTTGCTTCTCAAAAGTTGCACCACTACATGCTTGCTCATACCATACATTTGGTTGCCAAAATTGATCCCCTTAAATACTTGCTTGGTAAGGCTGCCCTGACAGGTAGACTTGCTAAATGGATGATGGTCCTAACTGAATTTGACATAGAGTACGTTGAAAGGAAGGCAATAAAAGGGCAAGCTATTGCCGACCAATTAGCTGATTTTCCAATCCAGGATAGTATGCCAGTCCAAGTGGAATTCCCAGATGAACACATCTTATATACCACTACTTGCACTTGGACAATGTTCTTTGATGGCTCCCGCATGCAAAATGGATCAGGTGCTAGAGTGTTATTTGTTTCTCCACATGGGTACAACATTCCAAAGTCTTACAAACTATTATTCCCATGTACCAATAATATTGCAGAATATGAAGCTTTAACTAATGGCTTGAGAATGGCTATAGAATGGAACATCACAGAGTTACATGTCTTTGGGGATTCCCACTTAATCATCAACCAAGTCAATGAAGAGTATCAAACCAAGGATGACAAATTGATACCCTATAAAAAGATGGTTGATTCTTTGAGACGCTATTTCACCTTTGTGACGTTTCAACAAATCCCTAGGACAGAGAACAAAGCTACAGATGCCATGGCCACATTAGCTTCACTTCTTCAGTTGGAGACACATGAATCCAGATTTGAATTCCTGGTGGAAGAGCTACACCATCCCATCTTTGACTCATCTGAAAGCCATGTCATTTGTGCCATTATCACACACGAGTCTTCCCGATATGGTGCTATCTATTCATATCTTCATGATGGCATCATCCCTGACACATTCACCCGCTCCGAACGCCGAAACCTCATCCGTAATGCCTCTCACCACACCCTCATCTCTGGTGATTTATATAGGAGGGGTTTAGATGGGACGCTTCTTAGGTTCTTGGAAAAGGAGGAATCCAACCAAGCGTTAGCTGACATCCACGAGGGCATTTGTGGTGGACATTCTAATGGTCTTGCCATGGCCCGAAGGTTGCTTAGGGTGGGATATTATTGGCCCAAAATGCAGATAGACGCAGTCACCTTTGCTAAGTCATGTGAAAAATGTCAGAAATATGGCAACCTGATTCACGCTCCAGGTAGGGAGCTGATCCCTTCTGTTTCTCATTGGCCATTTCAGCGCTGGGCCTTTGATCTGGTTGGGCAAATTCATCCCAACTCATCAGGTGGACACAAGTTCATTATTACTGCCACTAACTAGTTCACAAAATGGGTGGAGGCTGTACCACTTTTGGTTGCTTCAGGAAGGACCATTTCTTTTTTAATCTTGAATCATATCATTTGCCGATTTGGAGTGCCTTCTGAGATCATTACTGACAATGGAGGTCAATTTAAGAATAAGGACCTAAAGCACCTATGCAAAAAGTTTAAAATTAAGCAACATTGGTCCTCCATATATTTTCCATAGGGAAATGGACAGGCAGAAGCTTCTAACAAAACCATTCTTAAGATTCTTCATAGAACAGTGCACAAGAATGGTAGGGATTGGCACTTACAAATCAATCCAGCACTATGGGCTTACAGAACAAGCATTCGCACACCTACAGGAGCCACTCCTTTCTCTCTCACCTATGGCGCTGAAGCAATATTGCCTCTAGAAGTCGAGATACCATCACTTAGAGTCTCACTCAAAGGTTTGATTACAGATGAGGATTACCGCGCCATGAGGTTACAGGAACTAGAACTTCTAGATGAGAAGCGTAAGGCTTCCTTTGATCATATGAGAGTGTATTAGAAGCGTATGTCCAAGGCATTCAACAAGAAGGTTCGCCCTAGAGAATTTCAAATAGGTGATCTTGTTTTACGAGAGAACCCTAAGAACCAACAAAACAAAGAGCAAAAGGGCAAGTTTGAACCTAACTGGCTTGGACCATATGTCATCACAGCTGCTTTTGGTACTGGTGCGTATTTACTGTCAGATCCTGATGGAGAACAGCTCCCTGATCCCATCAACATTGTACACCTCACGAAGTTCTATCCTTGATGCCCGGGGGCATCCTTTGTACATATCTTATTGATCCTGAAAAAATACCAAAAAAAAATTGATATATGATGCTGAAAAAAATCCTAAAAAGCATAAAAAGTCCTGAAAAAATACAAAAAAATTAAAATATTCAAAAAAAAAATAAAAATCAAATATTCAAAAATTCAAAAAAAATATAAAAAGTGCCTTGGTGAAAACCTAGCAATAGGCGCCTTGATAGCAAAAATACAAAAAAAAAAAGAGAAAAATGAAAAAAGAATCCAAGTGGTGAAAACCTGGAAACAGGCGCTACTTGAGGCCTTTGCACCCCTATTTGTTAGCATGTGTCCTCGACACTTAACGACTTCCCATCATGCCTTGACCTTATTTGGCCTAGTCTGGAATTGGTTTTTGTCTTTGTCTAGGGGGCATGACTGTTAGCATTGGTCTTTTAGAAATGTTTGTCTCTCGGGGCATTTCACAACAGGTGTTTTTCAACACCACCCAAATAGTGTTTTTCAACACTACCCTTGCATCGAGTGTTTCTTAACACTTATCAGGTGTCTTACCCAAACAATCTTGTATGACACGATATTTCTCATTTGCAGATATGATACTCAGAATTTGACTCTATGACCAACACACACGCACTTAAACAATTAACTCGCTGACGATATGATGACTTTATTTTTCTTTGTGTGCTGTCTATGAGGATTTCTTTGATGAGTGGTCTCTCCCTGAGAAGTTTTCAATGATGCATTGCTAGAAGACTGAGGGAATGAGAACATGTTTTCTTTCTTTATCTGCTTGTGGGTATATTTTGTTGATCCTAACTGTCATGAGCATTTATGCTGGTCCTACTTGACACTATGGATTGACAAGGTATTATCCTTGACTGTTTTGCGAGTGCATGCTTTTAGCTATCTTGACTTTCATGTGTCTTGATACAAGCATAATCTTGCTATATCAAATTTAGGTGATCTCACTGCACTAGTCATCTTGACCTATATGTCTTTTTGATGCCTAGGTGGGATTCCCACATTCCTATCTGATAAAGATCATATTCATATCCACATAGTTATGCTAGTGTGCATTGTATGATCTTACGACGCTACCAATAATGCTCGATGATGATGATTAGATGTCTATAAGCGTTGTGACTTTGCAAGTCAACCACTTTCATCATAGCTTGCATTTATAGGGTCATGTTAGTCTAGTGTTGCATTTTGCATATGGAAAGAGCTCTCCTTTTCATCCTACGTGGACCTGTCAGTCGACTGCGCTCCCCTTCTCTCCTTCTTGATCATGTCTTTCGCTCCTTGTCTTTTTCATCTCGAACCTATTCCTGTTAATCACAAGGGGTTAATCACATCATCATATCTATATCAAAACTGTCATTTTCAAGAAACATAAGTCTATATCATACATATGAGAATTAAACATACATCTATGAGAGAGAACATACATAAGCATATACATAAGCACATACATAAGCATTTTGAGCAAAATGACAAGACAATACACATAAACTGATACATCCATCACAAATGAGACAAATACACATAATACATCGAACATCCAGTAATCTCATATACAATGTCATGATATATAATACAATATGAGATCCCAAAATCTGGACCAAAAGTCTCAAAATATGTCCAAAACATCTAAACCTAAGACTCACTGCCACCCTCGTGAGGAGCTCGTGGTGGTGGAGGAGGCATAGCTCTCCTATCGAGTACCACGTCTGATACCCCTGCCCGCTGAGAGTATGATGGTGCTCTCTCACCCTCTGGGATGGCCTGCAGATATAACCCATGATAATAGGCAGCTCTCGCTGACTCTCGTCGGAGCTCTAGTGCCTCGACTTGTGCCATCGCCTCACGACGTGCTATCTCTGCTTTGAGATCAGCTATTTGCTGATCCCGCTCTGCCCTCAGATCTAGGAGTTGCTGATCTCTCACGGCTATAGTGGTCCGCAGCTGCTGTATCTTTGCCTCCTGACCCTGTATCTGGGCTCTTAGGTCCTCTCCCCCCACAGGCTGCTCTTGCTGTGCCTCTGCTTGCCGGCGAGCTGGTCTCACCTCCTCCTCAGGTGTCACTGATCTCTGTCCCCGTGACCATTTCCGGCCACCTGATCTCGACCCCTCTCCTCTCTCCATCCTCCTCCCTCTCCCCCTCCTACCATCTCCTCCATCCCCTCCCTCCCCTCCTCTGTCCCCTCCGTCCCCTCCGTCTCCTCTTTCACCTCCCGGTGTTGGCACCTGTACATCTGGTACTATAAACCAAGAGAATGGTACCCTCCGCCGCTCTGCTCTGTAGGCTCCATCAGCCCCTGCGTCTGCCACATCTGAGAAATAATCCCAAGGCTCGCTCCTGATAGTTGTTGTCTCTGCGACAGCTTGCTGATATTCCAGCATGGGTAGCCACCCATGACCCTCCTCATCCTTAGCCCTGGCATATGTAGTAGTCTCTGTCGAGACTCGCTATTGCCTCCCAAACTGTCACCACACCTGAGTGATGCAGAATCTCTCTACGATCTCTGCATATCGACCTACCAGTGGCCGACTGCACAGTATGTAGCTCAACTCATCCGCTGCATCCCCCCAAACCTCAACCTCCCTATAGGGCCTCCATGTAAATGAGGCTATCTTGTCCAGAATCCGTTTGTAATAAGTCACATCCCTAGAATGGGCATGTGATATGAACCCGAGGTACCTATAGATGTAGGGGTACCTCCTCTCCCTCAGCTAAACCCTAGGGCGCACCACAGCGATGTGCTCCCACGCCCATACCTGTGCCAATATGGCACCACATGCCCATGTCCTACCATCCATGTAGATGATCTCGTGCAGCTCATGATACATCTCTGCCAGGATCATAGGCCCCCATGCCATCTGTCGGGGCCTGCCTACCAAGTCTACCAATAACCTGCCCCATCCAAGCGGGAATCCCTTCTGACTGCGATCAGTCATCAGGATCTGTGAAATGATAGATGCCACAATGCATGGCACCAGATAATCTCTGCCAAAATCATCAAGCAGTCGCTCCCAGCTGACATGCCTGTCCAGGATAGTCACATCCTGAAACATCTCCTGAATCAATCGACGCCCCTCAGTGGCATCCTAATCATAGTATACTTGTGACAGCACATAAATCATGTTAGTTTTTATCTTTTGGAAACATTACATTTTACATGACTATCTCAAAAACATGATTATACTTACAGGCTCTCCGTGGCATGGAACTCGGAGGATTCTATAGACATCCTCTAGTGTGATGGATGCCTCGCTTGTAGGAAGGTGGAAGGTGTTGTGCTCACTGTGCCATCTCTTGGCCAGCACAGTCAACAACCCATGGTCCGCTCGGATATATGGGTATCTCAACAGATACCAGAATCCCATTGCCCTAAGGTCGGCATTGCCCGGATCATCTAGATCCCGGATACACCGCAATCCTGTCACCTTCGGCGCTCTAATGATGAGCGCCGAAAAAACCTCCTGCAAGACAAAACCAAGCCCGTTGTTAGCACATATCATGATGGATGTCCAAAAACTTAGTATAAAACATCTTTAAAATGTAACATTGTTTAGACCCATGTCATTTTTTCTCAAAAATGCATTAAAAATTAATATTTTATGCTGGGTGATATTCTTTTTCTGGAGAAGTATCGCGCGATACTTCTCCCTATAGTGGGGCGATAAAACTTATATCGTGCGATACTTCACCCAGTATCATGCGATCTTTCACCTAGTATCGTGCGATACTGGTGCCTAAGGTCACGCGATACTTTGGGGGCACGCGAAGTATCACGCGATACTTCTCTCCAAAGCGTGCGATACTTTAGAAGTATCGCGCGATATTTCACCTAAGAAATTTTTTTTGAAATTTAAAAATTAAAAAAACATGCTAAAATAAGCTATTAAATGCTAAAAATGACCAACAAGCTCAAGTTTTTCGAAAACATACCGGGGCAGGATAGTGTGGTGGCCGGTTGTGCAATCGGGCGTGCTCGAATCGATGCCTGTGGACGGGAACTCCTGCTTGCTGGGCTATTTTTCTCTCTCTAAAGCTCTGAAATTCTCAAATCACTAAAAGACAAATGATTTTTGAAAATGACATTTTGACCCCTTTTATAGTCTTTTAACTTTTTGACCTCATTTTCAAAACACCTCAGAATTGTGCAAAAATTGCACCCCTAGCTAATTTCGACGTCCTGGATCCATTTTCGGACTCAAAATCAAAATCCGAGGTCATCTTGATAGTCAAAATCACATTTCACAATTTTTCCCTCTTCTGCGCAGTTGGCAGACCATTTGAGGCCCGATCCTTCGATCTTTGTTGGGGCATTTTAATTTCTTCACCCCCCATGTCTTCCAAATTTCTAGTCTTTCATTCATATTCATTCCATTCCCTCATTTCTCATGTTTGACTGCATCTTTCCAGTCAGGCTGGGGCATGTTTTATTGCCTAATGGTTAACCTATTTGACCCTTACATTCGATTGTGATTTTATTATGATTTGATCAACCTTATCAATTTTCTGTCTCTCCTCTACTTGATTTCGATTTCAATTTTGAGGGGGCAGTATTTATGGGATTCTCATCTCCAACTACTTGATTTTCCAGATTCAGACATCTTTTGTGAGCTGTCGCTCAAATTTGAGATTCTTATCTCCTACTTTGAATGTGATCCCGAATCGACCTCATGTTCAAAGGCCTTTGTTTATGTTTGTCCGGATGTGATCCCGAATCGACCTCATATTTGAGTTGTTTTGTGATCCCAAATCGATCTCACATTGCAACTTCATTCTTTGACTACATGTGTTCCCAAATCGATCACACATTAGTCAAAGAGGGGCAAATGTATGCACCCTAAAATGGTCGCCTAGACTTTGGGCCCCATTTATTTGATTTATCAATCCTGAATCATTTTGATCATTAATCAATATTTTCAACAATATCAATCTCTTGATCAAGTCTTAATTTTGATCATATATTAGATTTTTATCCTTGGGCTAACCATTTATCCTAAGTCTTTATTTAATTAAAAGGAATATTTCCTCCCCTTTCAATTAAATAAAAAGCCCCACTTTCCTCTTATCCTAAGTTGCACAAATAAAGCATTATTCATATTTTATAAAAAAGGAAAAAAGCACTTTTGTCTCACATGAGGCTCAAAAGTCAACACTTCACTCTCATTGGAGGATACTTGTGCACATGGATTGCTTCTCTTTCAAGCTCCACCGCTGATTAAGACTTTTTGCCTCTTAATCTCAATGGTCCATTTCACCTCATTTCTTATAAAAGGAGAGCTCTCTCCTTCATTGGCATATCCATGTTTTATGCTAATGTTATGCTGCAGGTTTTAGGTGCATTTGGAGTTTGAAGACATTGAAGACTTGTTGCTTTCATCATCTAGTTTATATTTGTTTTCTTAGTTGCATGATCATGGCATCATAGATTAGATTTCCTTTTATGCAATAGAATAGATCTCACATAGCTTAATTAGGGGCTTGAAATCTATTATACTTCTTTTCATAGCTTAGTTTGCACTTCATTTGATAGATTAGTCTTGCACATTCATACTAGTTGCATTGGCATTGCATTTTTCATTTATATTCTTGGGGACATTCGCACTCTTGCCCTTGTCTTCACTTGAATCTCTCATTGCATGGTTGACTAGCAAGGTCACATTCTTGTAGCTCTAGCTGAGAGCAAAACTCATAAGTCCTTTGCAACTCCATGCATAGAGAGCTATGAGCCGCTTTGTGAGGCCTCATTGTTGAGAAACCTTGCAAGTAATGGTTCATAGAAGTGTGGTCATTTTTACACTACACAGATGTAAGCCCTTATGTCTTCTACATGCATGACACCCATCGATGTGCAGGAGAATGCTCCCTCTAAATCATCTAGGGTTGATTTAAATGGGTGCCTCTTAAAAATGTATCTCTTCTTTTCAACAACATCAAAAACTATGGGAGTGTCCATGACTTACTTGTTAATCACTTTCCAACTAAACTTAGAGATGATCTGACGACTTCTGAATTGGTGCAACAAGCTAGGGTTACTACAACCAATCAAATGCACTAATAACTGCAACAAGCCTTTGATAGAATCAATATCCAAGACTTCACAAAAACTTCCAAGGCTCTTTTTTCTCTCCTATCACTCTGAATTTGAATGTAATGAGCAATCAAATGACTTCTATGTACTTTAAAGTGAAAAATCTGCCATTAATGCACATCGCGTAAACCAAGCTGTCACTTCAAAATTTCAAACTCAAGCTCCATAAACAATCAACATGTGCACTCTTGCACAAAGGTTCCTACACACTCCAAAAGCTTAATTCCAAAGGTGCATACTCTGAGGATGATTATACCAGCCACATAGGAGTCTAGAGCTAAATTAGCTCCCCCTATGACCCTGAGGGCCATTCATGTAGATGTAGAGGGTGTGTCCACTTGGGATGCATCCAATACATTCTCATCAACTTTTTCCTTCTTTCCTTCTAACCAAATCAAGCTTGCATCCTCTGAGGCTTTCACAAACTTGACTTCTTTTTTAGGATCCAAAACTGGTTCTTTGGTCTTTTTAGGGCTTTCCTGACCTTGTGTCCTTGATCTACAAAACCTTGAGATATGTCCAACCTTGTTACAAGAGTGACAAATGACTGGAGGTCTATTATTCCTTGGTGCATTGACATGAGTCACCATTATGCATTGCTTTTCTATGTGACCATTATAGTTACATATCTGGCATGTAACATTCAGAGAACTTCTAACATTTGTCTAATTCTGATTTCTTTGATCTTGCTTAGTCCTGTTATTTTTACTATTCTTGCAATTCATAGCTTTATGACCAAATCTATTGCATGAATAATAGTAATCATTAAAAGGTTTTACCTTTGTATAGTTTTTTGCAATGTGTCCATGCTTGTTACAAGCAAAACAAGTGCGTTCTACTTGCTTGCGCTCATTCTTAGGAGGACCACCATTGTCTTTGGTTTGATCTCCAGTCTTCTCATCATCAATAGAGTTCTTTTGTGAATCCTTTCTTACTCACATATTGTCAATCTAATTTTGTGCTTCATTGAATCCAATGCAGCTAGTTTCTCCTTTGATTCTTATTGCATATAATTGAGATTCTACCAAATCAACACTGGTGTGTAATTTGTCAATATGATTCTTTGCTTCTTTTAATTCAGACTCCAATCTTTCTTTGCAATTTCTTAGATCCAATATTTCCAAATTTGCTTCCGTTAATTCGTCATTGAGTTGAAGGTTCTCCTTGACTTGTTCATTGTAGACATCTTGATTGTTCATCAATTTGTCATCAAATTCTTCAAGCTGACTTAACAAGGATGCATTTTCTTCACTCAACTTCTTGACTTTTTCTTCAAGTTCACTATTATAGCGTCCTTTAAAATCCTTTCTCTTTTGATTATTAATTAAGCATCACTGAATTTTTCTTTTAGTTCTTCAATTTCTCTTTTTGAATTGTCTAGGTCTTCAAGAGTGGCTTCAAGATTTTTCTTCAAATGTTTCATATCTGCTTTGTCCATGATCTTCTCAAGTGGTTAAACTTCTTTGCTGAGGACCAGAGCTCTGATACCAATTTTTAGGAATGGGAACACTGAGAGGGGGTGGGGGGGGTGAATTAGTGTTCATTGTATTTTAACTTTTTACTTTAATGTTTATGCTGAACATAAATGCTTAAGAACTGAATTAAACATTCAAATAAATATGAAACATGAAATCAACACATGACACCAATATGGTTACAGGGAAAACCAAATAGGTAAAAACCCCGGTGGGACTTTATACCCACCAATAATCTACACTAGTGTTTTGTGATCCTTGTTAGAAGATCCTTTACCCTATTAGGAGTAGCTTTACAATGCTTTAAGTACATTAGACCTTGTTAAGGTTCAGACCCTATTAGGAGTCTTTTACAATGATCTCTGTTAGGGGAGTGGACTCACTATCCTAGAGCTTACCACTCAAATGGTGAAGGCTACAACCTTCTAATTCAGATACACACTATATCTGCAAGTGAACTATTCACTGTGACACTACTTGTCAGATCAGTTCCTTTGGTGCGCTGTTGCTTTGACCTCTAGCAAAGCTCTAATATATCTTATGCTATCTATGCATACCTCTGCTCTTCTTATCACAACTCTATTTCCACTTCCATGCCAAATATAATGGGCACATCTTATATTTATGCGCTTATACAAATAAAACAATTAGGTCGGTCCTATAAATAATTACAAACAATGCTTCCAAATGAATTGTCTTAAGCGTGCTTACAATTATACATATAAACATGTTGGCAACCTAAATACAATGGGTGCATGGCCTTTACAACATTAAATCATAATCGCAAACCAAAAAGCTAACTGTTGGCTCTATGCTCTATTTGTTGTTGGCACACACTGGCTATGCAACTTCAACTAACTGTAAATTTCACATCTTTACATATCTACTTATGCACTCATAGACTAAGCATAAGTATAGTCTAACAACCTTAACTTCCAGGGCACATACCATAATTCATCTGTACACACGTGCACTGATGCTCTGAGCTGCTGGGACTCTGAATACTATCCAGTCTTCAACACTTAACTAAATTCTGATCTTTACACTAAGTGCGCTGACTCCAAACTGCTATATGACTTTGTTGCCATAATGAAAACACTATATCTAGTCATATACTTCAGTATAGACAACTTGCCAACAATACTTTATCTTATATGATGAATTCTTAAACAATTAAGGTTGGAGTAGACATAGTTATCACACATTTTTTTGTGTGGTACAAGGAAGATTTGGCTAGGTCAAGTCTTCCTTTGTGCTAGTAGTCTACAAAATTAGACCTTTATTAACAATTGATCATATCAAATAACTAGTATGTTTAAGAATTATTGGGATTGGTGCTTTGGCATGTATTAAATATAATAGAATTTTCAACACATTATTATCATTCTATTTCTTTGTTGTAAACATGCCATCGATTTAGTTTTGTAACTTCACTGTTGTATGAGTGGATTGTGCAAGAATAGTTAACATTAAACAAGGAGAAAACTCAACACATCTTTGAAACCATTAAATTCAATAATAAATGAAACCTAACACCAACACTATTCATTCCATTCACTTCTACCAAGAATAAAGCATTTAATCCATTCAACATTACATATAATCATTAGACAGTTACATTTCTTGACTGTGTAGAGGAATAGTCACAACCAAAATGATCAAAACTACTTTCACCTTTGCACAAGCTATTCCAAAATTCAAGTAAAATGAGCAATATGCTATATCAAATCATTCATATTCATAGTAACCATTCGAAGGATCATTTTGTCAATGAACCCTTTGACTATACCCCTACGACAGAGAAAGGAAACTTAGTAAAACTAGTCTATGCCGCTATTTGTGAGGGTACAGTCATGATAAGTGGCTCTCAAACCTCTCAAAAAATGTAATATTGTCTTTAAATACTTTATTGATCTCTTCTAAACATTAACCAAATCAAACCTACATTTGAATCCACACACAATAACCCCAAAATGAAGGATTTTGTATCCTTTAATGAATCTCAGTCATTGGTAACGCATGGATAGTCAAACTAGTAGTCTCCAAAGCATTCAATAAGTGATTGGATTATATTTAATACACACCAAAGGACCATTTGTATGAAATTGTCAATCACATAGCATTTCATTGTTGTATGAGTGGATTGTGCAGGAACAATTGACATTAAACAAGGAGCAAACTCCTCAACACATCTTGGAAACCATTGAATTCAATAATAAATGAAACCTAACACCAACACTATTCCTTCCATTCACTTCTACCAAGAATAAAGCATTTAATCCATTCAACATTACATATAATCATTAGACAGTTACATTTCCTGACTGTGTACTAGAGGAACAATCACGACCAAAATGATCCAAACATTTGAAAATAGTGAATTGATATCCATGAGCACAAGCACCAATAACATCAAATAATGGAGATAAAGCATGGGCTAGGGCACAACACTAGTAGAATGTGGTCATTTCAGAGAGCATTCATGATCAAATAAAATGCAATGCATTTGAAATTTGTGGTCGAATATGATGTTAGATGCTCGAAAGATGAAGAAATCACATTCCTTCTCTCACGCTCAGCTTTCGCTCCTCTATCCAATCAAAATAAAAATGATGAGGCCATTTCACTTTTTTTTGTCATAGCCAAATCTTCCTTGTACCACACGAAGAACATGCCATTGGTTCAATTTTGTAAATTTGTTTTTTGTGTAATTAGTAATTGGCAGATTAAATGCAGATAACACCTTTATCAGTTTAATTAGCATGTTATTATCATATTAGATAAATTATGTTTAAGAATTGTTGGGACTGGTCCTTTTGTGTGTATTAAACATAATAGAATTTTCAGCATATTATTATCATTCTATTTCTTTGTTCTAAACATGCCATTGGTTCAGTTTTGTAGATTTGTTTTTTGTGTTAAATGCATTTTTTGTGAGGAGGGGTCTCCTTCTGAGGAGATTGATGAAGATTGTGCACCTCAAAAACTAATTCATAAGGTACCAATCATGTTTCCCATTTGCTTATATTTTTAGATTGGTAAATCTCCTTATAAGTTTCATGTCCTTTCTTTTGATTACTATGGATGAGATTTATATCTTACATTTAACATTCAACTTCTTTACATTTTAGAAAATGTAGTGTGTTTTTTGAGGATTTTACCAAATCAACTTTTAACATAAACCAAAAACACCAAACTGATATCTTGCCCTTTCAACTTGACAAAATATTTGCATTTGACCAATAACTGCAAGCAATTGAATGATAAATCCACATACCTGTATCTTTTTAAAATACCCAAAACATCAAAAAGATGGCTAAGTGGCTGCCACCATGATTTTTATCTACTGAATATGGGAAAAAATTTACCAAAAAGAATCGAATAGAAAACATGATTGGTCATTTCAAAGAGCATTCATGATCAAATAAAATGCAATGACTTATGTCGTGCTCAATCAGCTTTCACCCGCTCATTTTCTCCTACTCCTTTTCTCTAAAATCGAAATAAAAATGATTTGGCCCTTTCAAAATAGTGAATCAATATCCTTGAGCACGAGCACCAATAACATCAACTATTTTGATATGTGGGTACCCTAATGTTGGCAAGAGTTCTTTTATTAATAAGATTACTTTGCAAGCTTGAAGAAGCGGTATATTTTGGCAAATGAAGAGTAGAAAGATGATGATATTCCTGAGATCATGGATGGACACAATGTTGTAGATAGAATGGGAAGACATCTTTCTATCCTAGCCTTGGATTCTTCAACAATTGGGATAGGATCCAGACCTAGGCTAAAAAGATATCTTCCTTTTTGTTGTGGAATATAGGCTCTGCTGTTGCAACAACTACAGACTGCGATGTAGATATCACAACAACTGAGAAACATAAATGTAGGCATCATGGTCACAATTTTTTGGAGACATAACATAATTGAGTGGTATTCCCAGACGATGCAAAGCAATGGGACACAACAGCTGAGAAACATAAATGTAGGCATCATGGTCACAATTTTTAAGAATACATCTTAGAGGTCTTAAAATATCGTAAAGGGTCATAAGAGGCTCTTAGGAGGGGCCAAATGAGCTTCCACCTTCACGTTGTTGGCCTTGTTAAGTAGAGAATGTTAAACTATTCTTGAAACAAAGAGAAGCTCAATAATTTAAGGTCTCAGTCCACAGAGATGCTCAAAAAATGATAGGAATCAATGATGGAGAGTTTTTAGATTATGAGAAGACATATATGGAGTAGAGACCAGATTGAGTACTAGTGTAGAGATGATGATTCAATAACCTACATCTATAAAAGCTTCACAGTTATCCCTTCTTTGGCCTCCACTCATTCCTCTTCTAAAAAATAGTTATCTAGAAACTTTGGATACTGTTTCTCATCCATGCATGAAATGTGCTAGTGATCATATAAAATTACTTTAGGCCTCTAGTATTGATGAGCTGCACAAGTGTAAAATGTTTTTGTGAGATTGGGATCAATTATATTGGATACTGTGTAGTGTACATAAATGCAAGGCAATGATTATTCTTGATAATCGACAGGTATAAGTCTTCCAGGCCTTACCCAGTAGCTAGGACTAAAGATAACACAACTCAAGGGACCATCATAGTTGGTCTCTTTCTTCAGTCTATATTATTGACAAAATATTTTACCTTTCATTAGCTCATCAAATTTGGGATTTGAAAGAATTTAATAGAATATTTTCATGTATAATGTACATTATTTAAGTTTGACGCTAAACGAATTTATATACTTCGCACACTTGTATACTACGAGGATGGCCATAAAGAAGCATCCCCTCTCATGGCTTAAGTAATGTAGGCCATTGGAGGAGATGCTTCTTTATCGTCGTGCTCATAGTCTACAAGTGTGTGAAGTAGATAAATTTGTGCAACGTCAACTTAAATAATATACATTGTCATGAAAATATTGTATTAAATTCTTTCAAATCCCTGGATTTGATGAACTAATGAAAGGTAAAACATTTTGTCAATAATATAGACCAAAGAAAGAGACAACCTATGATGGTCTCTTGAGCTTTCTTATTTTTAACATGCATATCTGTCACTTTTTCAACAGCTTAGTGTGTACTCCGACAGTAGTGCTATACCACCTGTCGCATCTCTGATAGATCAAATGTTCGAATAGTTCCTTTTCGACAATTATTGTGATAGGAATATTATATCTCTGATAGGCCTACCTGTCAGAAATATATTGCCACACCATCACTCTTCTGACCGTGGCAATGTTGGAGATATGTAGTTTTTGACAGTAATGATATAGCACCGATGGGTTTATCTATCAGATGTTGGCTACTAATTTGTCACTATTCCAACAATTATAATGTTAGAAAGTAATTATTTTTGACAAGTAATTTCGACAGCCATGCTATATTTCCGATAGGTCTTAGTGTCAAAGTTTCGATAGATGGACCATAGGAAATGTCATAACAAAGCTGGTATTCATGTGCAAGTTTTTGACGGAATGTGGTATCAAAAAACTAATAGTGACCTCTTTCATCATAATTTGCAATGCAAAAATGGTGATGGACACATATGTCGAAATATCGACAAATGGGCATTGCAAATCTGACAAATGGCCGTTAGAATTTGACCTCAAATGTACTAGTGCTTGTGCATTCAGACTCCATTTTTGGAAAATGATATATCATTGGAAAGCTTGTTCAGAGAGCTTTTCAGTGCTGTGAATCATTTTTACAAATTCTGCTCTAGGATCATTTTATTCATATTCTTGCAATTTTGCAGTCTGGTGGATATCTTGGTTGTTTTAGGTTCCGGGATCTCTTCCCTTTGAGGGATGGCTCATCTTAGGCTGTTCTTTTATTTCAGCAACCTTCACTCTTATTTGAGTAGTGTATACTTCATTTTTGTAGTATTCTTTTATGCACACACACTGAGATAAAGTGACATTCTATTGCATGTATGGGATCTTGCACATGTTCATGCTTTCTGTACTCGCACTCCATTATAAAGTGCCAGGGGGGTTTGATGTTTGCCTTTGTTTTCCATCTTCTTTTGTCATGTGATTGTTCCTCTAACAACATTAGCCTCAGGTATCTCTATATGTGTTTGTACTCTCTGTGCACATTCTATGTTTCAGATTATTCTTCATCATGCAGTTCGTATTGGATGATCTTTTCAGTGTACCTATCATTACTCCCTTGTTAGCAGTATGGGGGGGTTTCTACTATTGGTTCTACTACTTCTTTTAATTGATAGTGTGAGATATGTATTTAGTATTTGATCCTATGTACTAGGCGGTTGCAGTGGCTGGGTACCTATGCATTTCGGTGAGATGGATCATTTACCATATGGACACTCTTTTCTTTCCTATTTTTTGGATGCACTCTTCCAACTTTGATTGATCAACTCTTTAGACTTTTGGTGTTTATGCCATCTGTATCTTCAAGTTTAGGTGTTTGCCTTTGTTTGCCTCCTGATTCAAGTAGTGTTATTTAAGGACACTCATGCAGATTACAGTCTTCTCTACCTCGTCATATTTCTATGGTGGATCTTCAGATCATCATTTTCTTCTTGAAAGAGTTTTTATTTTCATGCTTCAATGATGTTGTACATGTTCATCTTTGTTCCTATTTTCTGGAACATTCCTAGTTTTGGAGGCTTCTTTAGTCCTTCAGACTAGTCTTTGTCTCTTTTTGGAGTAGAGTTTTTCCTATGTGATTTTCTCTATTTCTCCGCTTTGTAGAGACTTTGTTTTGTACTTTTGTACCTAATCAGGCCTTTTGTTTCCGTGACCCATTTACTTTCAGTTGTTGTTTCTAGGTTTTTATCTTCTCCCAAAGTTCATCATAAGGGGGGGTATTAGAGTAATAAGTTGTTTGCTTATTAATTGAATCATATTGATTTAATTATTAAGTCACTTATTATCTCTTTCTACTTAAGCTAAAATTTAGGAATCTAATTATTAATAGCTTTATTAATTATTATTGTGCAACCTAGGTTTTACCTTTTTAGGTTTTCTGATCTCCTTTTACAAGGATTGATCTCATAACACATGTAACCTTTTTCTAACATTTTATTATTGATTGCAACTTTTTTTTTTTGCACATCAAAGATTTCTCCTCTCTCGTGGATCCATACGTTCAGGTCTCTATAGCTATTTGCTTCTCTCTCTTTCTATGATAGGTGTTCTTGGGAGCTGTGGGTTGTTTTTCATCAACTCCAATAGTATCCACCTCCATTATAACTATGATGATGAAAAAAAACTTATCCCTAGTATGGAAGAGGCTAAATTGTAGATGAATTTCTCAATTAACAAGATTATACTTTAATATTGATAATGGTAGAAATGTGACACTCTTTAGACAAATCCTCCAAGTTTTGATGCAACGACATGAAAAAACATAACAAAATATATCATAAAAATATAATTTGAGATAAGTCATTGCAGTTTAATGCTCCTTGTACTTAGATTTATTTGTGAGGGAATTAAGACTCTTGAATTAGAATGAGAGCTTATGAATTTTTAGATTGTGAATAAAAATTGATTACCTTTTATAAGGTTCTCAAGGTATTTTCACATTTGAGCTAACTTCCAATGGTCATATCAAAATAATGCGATCAAATCACAAATTTCAAGAATTTAAACTCATAAATATTCAAATTTGGGCTTCCTTTTAAAGGGACTAAGGTGTTAAGTGTGATATTCTACTAAGACTATGGTGTTAGGCCAAAAAGGGACAAAATAAAGATGGTCATAGAGGCTTTAAAATGGCCTAAAAGCGGTCACAAGTAGTGTAGTGGGTTATAGTTTTCTATATCACTTCATAAGATTTTTGGCGCTTCGAATAGTTGGTCAATTAGCCTCCTAGATCAAAAGTTATGGCCTCCGGAAGTTGGGTCTCTTGAAATGAGAAATATAAAAATGTCTTGGATATGTAAATGAGTTTTAAAATGGATTTACATGTTTTGATGTGTATGTTGACACATTATAAGCCATCTTGGATTGGAGATAAATTGGACCACCACTTTTGGGTGGTTTTAGTCCTTGATTTTATAAAAATATTTGACAATTTCATATATTGTATCTCTTATATATATTAGGTGTGTGATATGGAGGTTGTGTGTAAGATTCTTCTAGTTGATGAGTTACCTTCAAATCTATAGTTGATGATACTAGGGTGAGAATTTTTACTCTACAAGTATATGAAGTTGTTTCACTACCTTAACTTCCTTACAAATGGTCTTAGAGGAGAATAGCCTTTGGTTTCAATTGTGGGTTGTTGGAATTCAAATTTGAGTGGGAGCTCCTGTGGAAGATACTTTGTGATCTTCTTGTAGGAATTTTTAGAAGGTAAATTCAATAGGGAGAATAGAGGTGGAGAAATATTTTGGAAATAATTTTGAAATTTGTAAGTTGATGATGGAGGATTTGTAAATAGATTGAGGTCTGTATAATATTAATGATGAGAATGTCTTTAGACCTACATATCCTACCATGACTTCTTAGCATGATGTTATGAACCATAAATCCAAGGGTCTAATCAAGTTGTGCTAGGAAAACTTTGTAATTAATTAATTTCAATGAAGAGTCCTTTGCAAATAAGCTTTGGAAGGAAATTGGTGAGATCTATCAAGTAAAATTTGTAGCGAACAAGATTTTATTAAGGAAGAAATTATTTTCCTTAAGAATGGAAGAGGGTGGATGAACTGCAGACTACTTAGAAGAATTAAATATGTTGATGGATCAGTTGAAATTTGTTTTTGTTAAGAAGGATTAGGATAAGTAATCTCAGATCTTGCTTTTTTATTTGTTTGATTCCTGAGATTCTCTTGTTATGACTAGATTATCAATAGTACTTCTATTATTTTGAAGAGTGAAGGTGTGGTGGGTTCTTTACTTTCTAAAGAGATGAGGAGGAAGATGTCCATTGATGCTAAGGATACCCTAAGTGTTCATACAAGATCAAAAGAAAAGAGAAGAGAATTGAGAAGTTTAATAAATCCATATCCAAGGGGAGATCCAAATCTTCAAGAAAATCTAAAATTATTTGCTAGAAGTGCAGTAAGCCTAGACACATTTGTAAGGATTACAAAGAAGAAAATAGTAAAAAGAATAAATTTGATTATGATTATGAGTCTGAGAAGGAAAATGGTAATGTGTTCAATGTAGCTTTGGCTACTTGTGCAAGTAATGATGTATGGTTAATTGACTTAGGTGTATCTTTTCATATGACCTTTAATGAAGATTAGTTTTTTTAATATGAGAAATTCAATGGAGGTAAGGTGCAATTTGGTGATATTTCTCATTTAGATCATATTGTTGGTCTTGGTAAACTTAGAATAAATTTTTCTGATGGTAGAATAAGAAGGATTAGTGGTGTATTTCATATCCTTGGACTAAAACAAAAAAATTAATATGTGAGAAAAATAATAGGTGTAAGTATGAAAGTAGTCTTTTTTGATGTAGGATGCAAAATGGTGAGAGGTTCCATGGTGATTATTAGAGGTTTCAGATTTGGCACATTGTATAAACTAGATGCATGCACTATTGAGTGTGGTATCATATTTGTGAAAAGAAAATTTATGGATACTTCGTTGGAAGAGGTGAGGATTTCACCTTTAGTAGATGGTTGTGGATTTTTGGTACTCAAGGGTTCTTTTCTTCTAAATCAATGTTACTTGTAGATAAGACTATGTTATGGCATCGTAGAGACTTGGATATAGTGGAAAAAAGGGTCTAAGGAACTTTTAAAAAAACATTGTTAAAGGTTTGAATGTTTGTAATCTTTATTTTCATTATGTGAACATTGCATACATGGAAAAAAAAATGGTGTATAGTTTTACTCGAGTTCTCATAAATCCTATGGTGTGTTGGATCTTATTTATTCTAATGCATTTGCTCATGTAGATGTTTCTTCCATTGTAAATCCACACATTACATTACATTTATTGATGATTATAGTAGAAGGGCATGGGTATACTTTCTAATGAGTAGATATGAAGATTTAAATTGATTTAAAGAATTTAAAGAAATGGTTAAATTACAAATTGGAAAGAAAAAAGTGTTCGAGGATTGATAATGGTGGTGATTTTTGCTCTAATTATTTTCATGCACATTTCATAAATATTGTGGTATTCATAAACATAAGAAAAATTTTTGTTCTCCATAAAAAAAATGGAATTACAAAAGAATGAACAAGATATTGATGGAGAAATCTAGGAGTATTTTGAGTGGTGCTACTCTAGAACAAAAATTTCAGCCTAGAGTTGTTGCCACTACCTACTACCTAATTAACAAGTCTCCTACATTAGCTATCGTTGATAAAATTCCTATGGAGGCATGATTATTTTATGAAAGGATACAAGCTCTTGACTCTTGTTTCACATAAGGTAATTGTAAGTTGTACTCAGGTCATCATAGTTCAAATATACCATCGATGCTTGTACTAACAACATTTTTAAAAGCTCAATTATGAAAAAAGCACAATAGGATGATCAATAATAAAATATGACATTGTTGCATTTAGTTTTGCATAAGTTGCATTCATGTTAGGTTTAGACCCTTCACTCATATCATTTACTGGTTTTTCAAGGCTCAAAATCTATTCCTTAATCATCTTTCTTGTGATTGAGTACACTAGACATTGGAAAAAACAAATTGCATTCAATTGCATTTCATTTAATTTCCTTATCAATATATTTGTACTTCTCTAGACATTACTTTTTATTTGCATATCATATCATTAATCATTATATTTGCATTTTTGACCATATCATTTGCATATCACTCTACATCATAGCATTACAAGTGCATTGCATTTAACATTTTGCATATCATTGCATTGTGCATTTATTTCATTAATCATTACATCTCATTTATCATTTGTATTTCATTAATCATTATCAATTATCATTAATTATATCATTTTAATTTCATTAATCATTATCAATTATCATGAATTATATCATTTGCTTATCATTAATCATTATCAATTATCATTAATCATTAATCAATTCAATTTATCATTGCATACATTTCATAACATATCTCATTTATCACTTTCATTTCATTTCATCAAATATTACATGGCATTTTGTTAATCAACATTGCATTACTTGCCAAAAGGAAGAGTTATACTAAAATCTGGATTGAAAGGGATTCCCTAAGTATTGTTAATTGTTTGAAGAATACAATGACCCCTTCTTGGACCATAGCCAATGTTATTAGCAAGGCTAAAAACATTATTGACACCTTTAAGAAATGCATGATAACCCACATTTTCAGGGAGGCCAATTTGGTGGCTGACTGGGCTACGAATGTGGCTTGTAAAAGCCAGGTGGAAATTGAGTGGAATGATGGTTTGGATATCCCTTGTGATGGATCATCATTAATTAATAAGGAGAGGATGATGAGTAAGAAACATGTTTTTGAATGAAGAGATTATTAATGAGTATTGAGTGCAGCAATTTGAATGATGATCATGAAGGACAATGGCCTAATTCCAAGATAATTATTGGGGTCCTTTGGCATGATTTTTGGGTTTTGCATAACATTAATAGTTTTTATTATAGCTTGAAGGCTAAGTTGCAGAGTGTGGGGAATCATCTAGACAAGGGCTTTCTATTATCTTACATTGCTATGGGAGGTAGGAAGAGGAGGTGTGAGCTGGTGAACTGTAGTGACTGGAAATAGAACAAGGAGATATGGATAATTGTCAAAGAAGGGGGTCTAGAAAACTTCTTGGAGAGACTACATGGAGGGAAAGTTGCGGTGACTAGAAAGTTCATCAAAACTTGGAATAAGGGGAGTGTTCTGGTTGGAACACAAAGTATGGAGGTGACTGAGGAGGTGATTGCAGAAGTGACTGGCTTGATGACTGAGGGCATCAACTTCTACAGTGATAGGAAGATTTCAGACAAAGCTTTGGAGGCTTTTGCGCCCATGGAGCAGGAGAGAAATCAGATGGTTAAGGTGGACAATTCATACTTTAACCCTAAGTTCATTTCCAAGCCCTAACACCTTGTTTTATTTGTTATTATAGGCTACATTACCCTCGATGGTCAGTATACTAAAATCTACAACCATCACCTTATCCTTCTGAATCACTTTAGGCATGGGGTAAAGATTAATTTTCCTTTTTACCTACTGAGTTCTTTGAATGCTTCTCTCCTCCATTGGAAAAGGGACCGAGAGGGTGATCATGCTTGCCATGAAGGGCTCACGGTCCTCATCTTTGAGGTGTTGAAGTTGAAAAAGGTGGAAAGAACCATGCTTAACAGAAAAGCCCTCGAGGACTATGACACTAATGGGAAAGAGTTTGAGGAGCCTTTTATGGAGGATACATAAAATGAAGAGGGGGATTCTGAGGAGTACCAGGAGATCAGTCATAAGAAAAATAAAAAGAAAAGGAAGATGGAGAATTCGACAACTGATATGGAGTTAGAGGAAGAAGAGAGCAAGGAGGAGAGTTCTAAGAAGCAGGGGAAAAAGAGATTGGAACCTATTGGTAAATGTACTAGAGATAAGAAAGAGAAGAAGAAAGTTGGGAAAAGGATTTTCATATCTTCTGATGAGGGCTCTTCCTCCCAGGAAAATATTGATCAGGAAAACCGTGTGGACAACAACCCTGCTGTGGAGGAGAGTGGGGATTCTGGGAAAAATGTGCGGGTTGAGGAAAATATCCTGCATGAGGTTGCACAGGCTGTGACTAATATTGAGAAAGATGGGCACGAGAAGGATAAGGCCAACTTGGAGAAGGAGAATGTGGAGAGCCCTAAGGAGAACATGGAGGAAGGGAACAAGGGTTCTGAGAAAACTAAGGGAAGGAATATGGATTTTGAGAATCTGGGGTGCTTGGCCTTCTTGTCTACCCTTAGCATAATGAAAAATGATATCACTACGATGAAGACCCACATTCACCAGATGAAAAGAGAGATGAGGGTTCTTAAGAGGATGAACCTAGGGGAGAAAAATATGGGCTAGACTATTGATGAGCTCATTGACACTATCACCAAAGCTGAGGGTATTGCTATATTCAATGACAAAATTACTACCATGGAGGAGAAAATTGAAAGTAGTAATGTTATTACCAGGAAAGTTGAGACTATGGAAAAGAGAATTGACAAGCTGGAGAAGACCATGGGGAATATTGCATAACAGAGCTATGCTATCCTTAAGGCTTCAAATGAACACGTGGAGATCTTGGTGGACAAGCTCGACAATGGGAAAGGGAACCAAGAGATCATAGAGACTAAAGAGGATCAGGGACCTAGCAGGCGCACGAGATCCAGGTTCAAGAAGATGGAGGATGGCAATAAGAATGACATGGAAGATCTAAAGTTGTTTGCTGCAAACATGCAAATTCTTGCTGATCAGGCTGCAGAACTGATGAAATGTGTTTAGACAACAACTTGTTGTCTTGCTTTCCTTTTTTGCTGTCCTTTGTCTTTTGGTTGTTCTTTTTTTTATGGACTCGGTTGTGTTGTTTTTTTGGTGCTGATGCACTTGTCCTTTTGGAGCTTAAATGTTTTATATGTAATCCTTATGTAAAAGGTTTTGGGTCCTTTCAAAACTTGTTTTTATTTAATCAAAACATTGCATTACATTAGATCATATCATTATAGGTACATTCATTAAATATCATCATAAACCATCATGGTACAAAATGCATATCATAAGCATACATACTACATGAAAATAAAAAATCCACATCTCATATCATTGCATTTCACATAAATCCACACCTCATATCATCAAATCAACATTATCCATATAAGCATAAATCATTAAGAAAATAATTTGTAGTACATTAGTATCATGCAAGTATAAATCATCATCATTAGCATAAATCATCGAATCATCAAAGGAGTCATCATCAATGAAACATAAAATCATAAGTATATAGATCATAAAGAATCATCTATCATGTAAATACCACACAAGAAAAATCATAAAGCACATAGAATGCATCCATCTAATCTCTGTTACATATCATATACTAAAAAAATAAAAATTAATGTTCATGTGTACAATGATATAAAAAATGGAAGATAAATAAAAAGTAGAAGGAATCATCAAATGTCTAGCAACAAGTGTATACATCAAAGGCATGAATCAAAAGGAGCTAACATCTTCTCCCTCTAGAAGTTGTAGGTATATAAACCAAATTAGCACTAGATATACCTGCACCTATATCATCACTACTTGGACCCCTAGGAGGTGGACTCATGATCCCCCCACTCTCTATATGACCTTGGTGGGATGGAGCCTTATAACTCTACAAATATGAAAGAGCCAGTCTCTTTGGAGGAAAAACATGATTATATAGACCCCTGTAGTACTCAAACCTACCTAAATGGGTGGTCAACTCTTGAGTGGTGTCACATGTCACCCCCTCCACCATGGTCCGATCTAAGGCCTCAACCCAACCATACCTCTCAATAGTGTTATCCCTCTCTCTGGTCAAAGTAGTCAATTGAGCCAATATCTGAGTAATCTCAGCCTGCATCTGGGTAACATATCCCTATAACTATTGAACAAGAATCTATAAAGCATAAATTTGTGCTTATTGTTGATAGGAAGGTATTGCAATCTATACTCTAGGAGTTAGATATTGAATTGGGGCAACCTATTCACTTGCACCTTGCTCAGGTGCCTGAATAGGAGATCTATTTGACCTCCTCCACCATGAAACTCTATCCCAACCCATATATCCTCCCTATATTGAAACCTTTTCTCCAATACCACCACCATCCCCACCATCTCATCCATCTCCCCCATCATCCCCTCCACCATCCTATATCATATGCCTCGACTATGGTTGATCATCCTCATCATAAAAAACTAGTGCGGGCTCATGAGGCACATTCAATCTTCGAAAGGGATGTACAACAATATATTGGGATTGCTACATTGTCATACCACCATTTGTACAAGTGACATTCAAGTCCTAGTCCTGATTGCCAAGTGAAAGGTACTTCGTACATGTTGTTTCATAAGATAAGGATGGACCCTAGTCTAATCTATCCTTGAATGTCTGAGCATACAAGTTTGTACCCTATGGAAACCCCTATGGTCATCCATACTACCAATAGAACCATAAAAGAATGAATCTCTCAATGAAAAATGGAGTGTGACCAATCAAATATCGAGACATGAATACATACAACATCTCTTTTCCATCCTCTGCCCAAGGCTCATAATCTAGGTAAGGTCTCCATACTACTGCATCCAAATCATCAAGGACTCACCCCAAGTACTCTATTTTTCTCATCTTTTTCTAGACAATAACACTTACATATGCATAATTGTATGGTCATCCTACTGGTTGTTGTTGACTAGCTAAGGGGTGAGTCATGGCTATATGCTCCTAGCACCATATTTGTAATAAAATGACTCCTACAGACAAATTTGTCACTCCATCATATACCACTTGATGAAAATTGTGATATAAGTGTGCAGGCATGAATGACCCCTAAGCATAAACTATACCCTACATGAGAATACTCTCAAGAATCTAACCCTAACCAACTAATAATATGTGTGATATTCAATCAAGACAGAGGAAGCCTCCAACAAATCTAGCAAGTACAAATGATAGTGACTCATAGAAATCAAGCATATCCTACCATATTATGTCTAAAATCTAAAATCCAAATATTCTAAAAAATTCTAAACATAAGAAAATTTCTAAAAGTGTTGAAAGATCTAAAAAGTTTCTTGATTCATCTCCCAAGGGGGCATGCATCTATCATCGTATTTTCAGGGTCTAGGGAAAAAATTAAATTTTCTTTGAACCAATGTGTTACAAACACATTACTTCAAAGAGGGGAAAAATGTATACACTTAAAAATCAGATTGAGAGATTTAATTAATTTATACAAGTTATTTATTTAATATTTCTCTATTCTTCTACTTTATAAATTAATTAATTAATTTATTTATACAGCTCATAAAATTAATTCCTCCCATCCTAAATCTAAATCTATTCATTTTCCACATCACCCACCACTTCAACACATGGCTAAACTAATTAATTACTTTCAATTAATAGTTGTTAATTTATCATCAACACACTATTTAGCCACTTGTCTCAAATATTCTCTAATCTCGACCAATTGGACACATGCCATCAATTTGCTCATGCATTTTCCACTTGGCCTCTTTTTTCCTATGGGAGAATATTTGTCACAATTTCTCCTCATCTAAGCCCAGTATTTCTTCTCTTTGAATTTGAAACCATTGGTTCCTGCCACCTAGGTTCTTGCCTTGAAAAATATATAAATAGAGAACATTTTGAGCATTTGGGTCCTCATTTTGTCTACATAATATACCTTTCATTATCATTGTTTGAATTGCATCAACATACACTTTAGATAACATATGGGTATATTAGTAATCAACTTCATACTAGTTCCATTTGTTGCATCATAGCTCTTAATTCATCATGTTAAACCTGTATACACCTAAAAATGGTCACCTAGACTATTAGCCCCCTTTTGCTAAATCACTAATTGCTTATTCTTGATCAAATCCTAGTTCTATCATTTATTCAATTATTTTCTATGGGCTAACCATCTTATCCTAAGGCTTTATTTATTAAAAGGAATATTTCCTCCCCTTTTAATAAATAAAAAGCCCCCACTTTTCCTCTTATCCTAAGTTGCACAAATAAAGCATTATTCTTATTTTATAAAAAAGGGAAAAAGCACTTTTTGTCTCATATGGACACAAAAGTCAACTCTTATTTTCCTATTGGAGGATACTTGTGCACATGGATTTCTCCTCTTTTAAGCTCCACCGTTGATTAAATCTTTTGCCTCTTAATCTCCATGGTCCATTCCTTCTCATTTCCTTTAAAAAGAGAGCTCTCTTCTTCATTCTAGATCCCCAACTTTTTATGCTATTGTTATGCTACAGGTTTTCTAGGTCATCTTGGAGCTTTTGGAGATATTCTTGCATCTAGGGTTTAAAGATTTGGAGCATTTTTGGCATTCATCTTGGATCTTCATCAACACTCTATCTTCTTGTCTTCATTCTTGCATCATCATGGCTTTCTTGCTTCATAGTTAGATTCATTTCTTGCATAGTAGTTTCATTTTCATGGCATTCTTAGCTTAGATTTCCTTTTATGCAATAGATTAACTTGCATTGTCATATAGATTTTCTTTGCATTGCATACATTTGGCTTCATTGGAGATATTGGCATTCTTGCCCTTGTCTTCATTGAATCTCCCATTGCATGGTTTACTAGCAAGGTTATTGGCTTAATAGCTCTAGCTGAGAGCATTCTTAAAACCCTTGCACTCCATGCCTAGGGAGCTATGGATCGATTTGTGAGGGTTCATTCTTGAGTTTCCTTGCATGTAATGATCCATAGAAGTGTGACACATTTATAGCACACAAAACCAATTATTCTAGTTGCATTTATTAGTATATATCTCTATCATGGAATCAATGCATTTCATAACATCTTAATCTTATTCTTCAAATTGTCATCTCACTGTTCAAAAGTGCATCTAAGAGAAAACAATATGAACAAAAATATCTTTGGAGATAGAGGACAATGAGAGACTAATTAAGAGCAAATTCTTTAGACTTGTAATTTATTTGTTTAGATTAAATTAGCCATTGGTATTAGTTTCATTAGTATAGTAGTTGTTTTTAATTGCTTTACACTTATTTATGGTATACGTTTCTACAGAGTAGAAGTGTTATTTTTAGATACATTGCAGCCAAAAAAAAACTAAACAAGAATATGTAATTCAATTTCCTTTTATACTTGAGAAATCTAAATCAAGGCCCCTAGATGGTCAAGAAGTTCACACGAGGCTATCTAGCTTTAAATCTTCAAAAGAGGAGGAAGAACCTCCAGCTCAATTTGCTCTAAGGTATACAAGACATAGACAACCATCTAAAAAGTATTCACATGATGATTGGAGATCTATTTCCGCTTAGAATACTAGCACAAATGAGCCTAGGTATGTGGAAGAGACATTATATATGAAATATGTAGAATATCATAAGATAGCCATGAATGAAGAAATGAAAGCATTAAAAAATAATGATACATGGAATCTTGTACCATTGTTTGAAGGACAAAAATATGTTAGTTGTAAATGGGTGTTTAAGAATAATGTTGATTTTGATGGAGGTATTGGGAATTATAGAAAGAGGTTGTTTTTTGGAAGTTACTATTAGGTTAATGGTGTTGATTATGGTGATATATTTTTTCATGTTGCAAAAATGTCATCTATTAGATTTTTTATTATTGCTGTTGTTGATTATGGTTTATAAGATGAACAAATAGATGTGAAAACTACTTTCTTTCATGGTGATTTAGGGAGGATATTTATATGAGACAACCAAAGTACTATGTGGTAAAAGGTAAAAGTAATTTAGTTTGTAAATTGAAGAAATATTTGAATTTTCTTAAGAAGATTCCTAGGATGTGGTACCAAAAATCTGATACATATGTGTTTAGTTTGGGATTTGAGCTTTCTAAATTAGATCACTATGTTTATTATAAATATGATGACAATAATTCCTATACATTGAATTATTTGTTGATGATATGCTATTCATTAGTAGAATTAAATAAATGATTTTATAACTAAAGTATCATCTTGCTACTAGATTTTGAAATGGAATATCTTTGTGTAGTCAAACACATTATTGTGATGAAAATTAGAAGAGATAGAGTGAATAGAAAGTTATGGATAGGCAAAAGTAAGTATGTGAACTTAGTTTTAGTAAGGTTCAACATGTATGATTATATACCTTTAAGTATTCCTTTTACAATTGGAACAAAATTATCTATTTTAGATTATCCTATATAACCATTGGAGATAGAAGACACAAGAAGAGTACCTTAATATACTTTAGTTGGAATTTTGATGTATGTTATAGTTTAACAAGACCAAACATTTCCTAAGAAGTGGGAGTTATTTTTAGATATATGTCTAATCTTGGTAGAGTTCATTTAGATGTAGTTAAACAAGTTTTAAGATATTTGAAAGGTACATCATAGTATTCTTTTTTTTTTTCTTTTTTTTTATCATGGTAAATCGATAGGAGACAAGAGTTCCCTTGATATTCATAGTTACAAGGATTCAGTTAGAGTATGTGATATTAATAGTAAAAGGTTCACTAGTGCTTATGTGTTTAATTTATTTGGTAGTGAAATCAATTGGATGAGTAAGTAATGAGTTGTTAATTTGTCCATTACTAAAGTTGAGTATATAGCAGCATTCATGCTTGTAAATAATTCATTTGTCTTAAAAGACTATGTTTAGATATTGGAATAAAACAAGGTATAGTAACAATTTATTGTGATAGTTAGAGTGTGATCCGCCTAGTTAAGAACTCAACTTTTCATGCCAAGAGCATGCATATTGATGTTCAATATTAGTTTGTTAGGGATATGGTCAAGGATGGCAAGATGAATCTAGTTAAAATACACACTTTGATGAGTGTTGCATATTCTTTAACCAAGGTTGTGAGAACAAATAAGTTTGGATGGTGTTTAGAGTCTATGTGCCTCATGGCCCTTAGTAATTAAATTATGGTGCAGATACTCCCTTTGCTCTTGCAAGGTGTTTGACAAGTGGAAAAATGTTAAGAAAATGGTGTTTCAAACTTACATTTACTTAAGGTTACTATTTTTAGTAATTTCACATTTGAACATGGACTGGTCCAAAAAAATCCCAAAGCTATGGATTGGCAAATAGGCATGTTGCAAGGTCATGCTTAGGTTTGAAGATATTAAAGTTTATAGTTTTAAAAGTTGTGATTAAAATTTTCAAATTCAATTTTAGAGGCCTTAAAGGCTCTGAAGTAGCCCAAAAATGATCCTAATTGGTGTAGCTAGTTATAGTGTAATAGAAAAATTCACGAGCTTCCTCTCACTTCAAATGATTTGTTAATTGAACTCCTAGACCAAAATTTATGGCATCTAGAAGTTGGATCTTCTAAAATGGGAAATAAAAAATGTGTTGGACACATGAATGAGTTGTAAAAGGAGTTACACATGGTAGTGTGTGTTTTGACATATCAAAGGGGATCTTGGATTGGAGAGAAATTAGTCGTCGCTTTTTGGGTGTTTTTGGTCCCTAGTTTTATAATATCATTTGATATTTTCACATACTATATCCTTTATATATTAGGTGCATGCTATGAATGTTGTGTGTAAGATTCTAATACTTGAAAACTTATCTTTGAATCTCTGGTTTGTGTTACTCCTATGCATTTTTTTTTCTACAATTATACAATTATATTGTATTATGTTGTTGAAATATGATTAATATATTGGCTGACTTTATGTTTTCTCAATAATGAGGTAATCAGGGACAAAATGGATGTTGTATATTTTATTGTAGAAAAGGAAATTCATTCTCAATACTCTAAAATTATTGCAAGATGAGATATCTTGGAGGCAAAAATATAGATAAAATTTCCCGAAGGAGGGTATCATTGTATGTAGGGAAAAATCTGCAAGAGTAAGATAGAGATTAGTAGTAAATAAACTCAACCAAAATAGCCACTAACATAAAACCATATAGAACAACGAAATATAAGAATGATGATTAGAATTTGAAATAACAAAATAATCAAACCATTTCAATCAAATATTAGTATCTTTTGTTGCTTCTCTGCACTCTTGTTGAAGTGGCACTTAGAGTTGATTGCAACAACACTTGGACTCATAATATTTGAGAAAATATTAAAAATGATTGATTGCAATAGATTGATAATAAACCTACATAAATGACTTGAAAACATAAATTTTGGGATCCTGATTATGAGAAAGGATAGGATTTACATAGAGATTTAAGGTTGCATGAATAATCAAGATCGATTTTGGGAAAAAAAAAAAGCGAACATATGAGATAATTAGAGAGGAGAAGGATTTGGGTAACCATCCAAAGCTAAGGATTTATTTCCAATTTGAACTAAAAAAGCACAAAGTTATTTAGGAAATAAAGAAGAAGATAATATTTGAAGATATTTCTGATTTTCGAAGATAACATTTCCAAAAATGTCGAATTAGAAAATAAAATGATTTTTTATTTTTGCATTTTGGGAGGATTTTAGATTTTGAGAAAATGGTTATTTCCAAATTCAAAAATATTATGCATTTTTTTTCTAGAATTTATCAATTTGAAGATATCTTGGATTTTTTATTTTATGAAGATTTTAAAAGATTTAAATTGAATTAAAAATTCAATTTATGAGTAAAATGAAACTAATGTGAAATTAACTAGGAATTTAATGAAATGAAATTATTTATAAATTAAATTAATCTAGAAAAATAATTTAATCAAAGGAAATAATTAGCTAATTGAAATAATTAATCATAATTATTTAAACCATAGGACTATAGAAATTGAATTTAATTGACCAAAGACCAATTAATTAAGGTTAATCAATGGGGGAATGTAGGCAAGATTAGTGTGATTTGGGGGAACTGAAAACAATGCCTACACAGGGGCTAGGGCACCCATGCCCTAGCCTTTTTTCTACTATGTTTTCTATTAATGGTGGGGGATTTTTGTGTGTGAAGGGGGTGCGAAGAGGGGAGGGGTTCTATCTTCTTCTGGTTTGTCTTTTTTCTTTTTCTTGGTTTATCTGCAACCACATTAAGGAAGATTGGCTATGGTGATTTTTCCTTCTTTGAGTGCGTGTTCCCTACGAGGATTATTGGCTTAGGTGCTTAGTGTGGTGATTTAGTGAAGGTGGTAAGATTTGGAGTGTTGTTTTCTGAGAGAAGGTTTTTTTTTCAAATTGATAGGTTTTTAATGGCTTAACATGGTGTTCATTCACGTTCGGCGCTAGTCAACACTATTTATTTTTATATCCTTCTCCCTTTCTACATGCAAGAGTTAAAGGTGTTATACACTAAGTTTGTACCCTTGTTTCAAACTCTCGTAGTCTTGATAACCTAGTATAACATGGGAATCATCTCCAGGTGTGGGACCTATGCTAACTAAGATGAGACCTCTAGGTTCTAGGCTTGCTCCTCTTAGATAATCACCTTAATTTGATTCTAGACATGAAAGTAAAACTTGAGGGGAAAAGGGATAGAAGGAATGCTTGAAAGGGAAATGACTTGAAAGCAAACTACCTACTAGGTGATACACCAAAATTAGGGTATGAATTGCAGCATAGAGGAATGAAGCCAATGAAGAACTTAGGTCTAGGAGATCACAAATTCTTAAATAAGCTTGCATAAGTGTTTCACAGAGGGGTCTGAACATAAGACACAAATTATGATCTGCAAGCAGACATTCACCTCTGCAACTAGGTGTAGGAATGAGACAAGATTTTCAAGGGGCTGAAGTATACCCACAAGAGCATTCACATCAAATCATACACAACAACACAGAATTGCAGAAAAGAAGAGGGATCAGGAACCCTAAATTGTCATTGAATCATGCATAAACTTTAATTCAATAAGAGAGAATTCAGACAAGGAAGTATGGGGACAAAAAAAATGTCACAAAATACCTTTGCAATATCTGAATCATCAATGAAAGATTACAGAATGTGGAAAACCAGAGGGTAGGAAGAAATGCCATGGATAGCTTTCCAAGAAAGAGACTTTCTTCCTTACAAAATGTGAACTCTGAGCACAAAATCTCTAAGAATACAATATATACCAACTCAACTGCATGCAGACAGGAGTCAAAAACCTAAATAGGGTTACATGGTTTTATAATACAATAATCAAACCCTAGCTGCACTGATGACCCATCATCAAATTTTGAGAATGTCTGGCTGATCAGAGCATATCTTTCTTTGCGTGTTGATCTTGTTGTACTGAATTCACCTGCAGACACAACAACCTCAACTCATCTACCCACCTGCAACTCCACTAAGCCATGAAGGTTCACAATCTGATCTTATTTCCCTGGGTAATATTACTGTTCAAAAGGTGGCACCAACTCTTTCTAGCACCTCTTGTTGTGAAAAAGTAGCAAAGGACCCTGCAGACGCTGGCCAATAGTCACTTCTATCATCTTCACAACCACAACTATCCTAAGAATTTAACTCGTGAGCTACCCGACGTTGTGCATGGCTGAAAAGAGCAAAACCCTAGCAAAAACCTTTGCAGGAAATTTGAATTTAAATGTTAACGGCTCGCAGGTCAGAAATTAAAACACAACCGTCGATGCATAACTTTCCCGGAAGATGAACGACCATGATACACTGAGAAAACAACTTCAAAAACCCTTCTGCCAATTCAAAGCCATCGTGGAAGTCAGCAACCAATCGAAAGTGAGAAAATCAACACCTCTGACAAACACGGACCCACGACCCTAAAAACACCATCGAATGGCTGTCACATGATCTTATAACTCTGATAAATCCCTTCAAATCATTAGACAGCTGTAGATCTTCCTTTTAAGAACTCTGGACCCACCCAAGACTGGATTCAAATCTAACAGTGGGTGTATGATCTGATAGCCCCTGAAGATTCCATCAAATTATCAGACAACCATAGATCTTACTTGCTAACATTCCTACAGACCTTTTGACAATGGTCCCACTGACACATCCCAGTCATCACTATGTGGACCAATAAAATGCAAGCACATCAACAAGAAAGGACCCCCCTACTAGAAGCTCCGTGATAAAGAAAGATTGACGATCAACGTATAATCTCATGGCTCTAACACAACCCATGAGATCATACACTAGCCGTTGATCTAAAAGGGACAGTGTGTTGGGCCCGCTCTGACATGCTTTACAAATCATCACCAACTGACCAATCAGAAGCTACCAAATTAGAATATGTGGCATCAAACCCTCTGACACACTGCAGCACAGGAAGAAAAGTAAGATCGATGATCAGCGTATAATCTTATGGCTCTAACACAACCCATGAGATCATATGCAAGCCGTCGGTCTTCTGACAATGTTAGAACCTCTGACCGCTGAAAGAAATTGGCCCCACTGACAAAAGGCTGACTCATCGCACATGGGCCAATTAGAACATGCCAACTGTACACACTTGGTAGTGGACCCACTGATAGTTTGAAGTACTGCATACTTGGAAGATCCAATAGATGGCGCATAATCTCATGTGTCAGAAGGAGGCTATGCAAAGATATGCTAGCCATCGATTTTGATTAACTGGGACCCTTGCAAGCTGAGACCACCAAACTTTTAAGCCACTATGCAACTAAATGAAAGGTTAACTATTTCGCTGGGTTGCTAACCGTTGAGGACTTAACCGTGAAACACTAGGATATTACACGAACAAGGCATTCGCAGAATCGCCGAAAGAAAAAGGTAACCGCCGACTGGCTTAAAGAATTGGTGACTGACCAATAGGATTAAAGCGCACATGCTAAATTTAGGAACTTAAGTGGCTGATAAAGTAACAGCCAAATAGAATGAAGGCTAGGGTTACTTAGGGTTTTTAAAGCACAATGACTAGTTTTATGAATTTTTTAAGGACTTTTCACCTAGCCAGGGACCTAAAAATAGTTGTAGAGACTAGAAGGAAGTAGATAAAGCTATGAAATTTTGGAGTTTCTCACAAGACCAAGGAGATGAAGGTCTGACATAAAAACCACAACCAAATTTGAATGGAAGGAAAATTAGGGCAACAAAAGGTGCTAATAAGAATTATGAGGGAAGAGATGATTTTGTTAAGTGATTATTGAAAATGAAGAAGGTTAGTAGGTGTTTAGAAAGATGTGAGGAGAGCCTTGTTTTGATTATTCAACTAAAAATAGTTGCTTCTAATATTGAATACTAGAGAAATCATGCTCTTATATATATTTGGGGCTCCACATTTCATTACCTGTCCTAGAATCATGGGCAAGAAGGGTTTGGAACCTCGAAGGTGACATGGAAATAATTATTTATTCCAATAATTATATTTTGGTAATATTTTCATGCATGACATAAAGACATAAATCTTTTGAGGGAGGCCCATACTTCTTTAACCAGGTTGGGCTTTTTGTCAAGACTTGGCATGCAGGCTTCAACTCTACAGTGGATCTTCTCTCATGAGTTCTTGTTTGGATTATCCCTCCAAGGCTTCTCTTGGAATTATGGTGCAAATATATTCTTCACTCCATTAGTCTTCTGCTAGGCAAGCCGGTGGATCTTGCATCTCAAAATTAGGACATAAATGTAATTTCTTATGCTTGAATCTATGTTGAAGTTGATTTAAATAGCCCATTACCATATTCTATGGAAATTTGTCTAGGATCCTCTTCTTGGATCCAATGGCTAGACTATGAGACATTACCATTTAGATGCAGAATCTTCCATGAGTATGGGCATCTGCAAAGAAGATGTCCAAGATCCAAGTCATCTTTAGTGGCTAATGCTCCTTCTAGCTCAAACCCTAATTCAGATAAAGAGAAAGCTCCTATGAGTGTAGATACTATGGAAAAAGAAGGCTTCATTCCTGTCAAAAATTGAAATAAGGGAATATGTCAAAAGAGAAATTTGGATGGATAGATAGAATGAGGGGAGATTTAACAAGTTTAAGGTATTGGATAACCCAATCTAGGAAGAAGAAACTCCAGTTGAATTATCTCTAGGTGCTAAACTTCTAGGAGTGACTTTGGATGAAGATAATCAGATGAGTTAGTAGAATGTAGGCAAGGAGAGCCAAATGATCGCACAAATGGATATTGTTGCACCTCCAACGATTCTAGATATGAAAGAGACTAGTGGGACTTTAGTTTCAAAGGATGTGGGTATTTTGGTTTCTTCTACTCCTTTATCTATTATGAATGAATCAAATTCTAGGAAGAATAATAAGGTTGTTCCAACATTGGGTATTCAACAAAAAACCCTGAAGAAAGGGTCTATGAAGAAACCATCAAGAAGTGGATGAAAGATAGATCAGGAGAAAGTGAAAATTATTAGAGATAATTTGGTTGAGTTGGGGTCTATGAAACCCATTGATTCACATGTCTCGATTCCTCATAAATTATTATGTTATATTGGAATGTGAGGGGTCTAAACAATATCCCTAGATAAAAGGCTATTCAAGATTTGATTGGTTCTCATTCTCCTGGTGTTGTAATCATTCAAGAGACTACATTTTTAGTGGAGGATATGGAAAAAAGAGTTGTTAGGATTTTACTGTGAGGTTCTTGATAGTATATTGGTGCTCATGGTAGTTTTGGTGGTATATCTTGTTTCTAGGATCCAAGAAAAGTTGTCCCCTAGTGGTGGATTTCAAGACTCTCTTCTATTTCGCTGGTTGACTCCTATTTGGAATCAATTGAAACTTGTCTATTTTATAATATTTATTCTTCGACTACTCTTTTAGGCAAAGCTCATTTGTGGGACCACATTTGATATGTTCATTCTCTAACCCCTTTTCTCCCTTGGATTTTGGTTGGGAACTTTAATGCAATTTGTAACTTGGAGGAAAATAGAGGTGTGGCTAGACTAGATCCCTTTGCTATTCTCCTTAATGATAATATTGATATTTTACATTTGATATATGTAAAGAAAAGTAATGAGATGTTCACTTGGAACAATAAGAGAGGTGGAGAGGATGCAATTTCTGAGAGATTGGATATATTCCTTATCTCTTGCTACTAGATGGCATACCAATATAATACTAGTACAAAGATTTTAGATTGGAGGGGTTCTGGTCACTAGCTGATTAAAATATCTATGGTTTCCTCTAGTGCTCCCAATAAACCTTCTTTTGAGTTTCAACTAATTAGGTTGCAGGATCCTACTCTCCAAAACTGGGTTACTATTTGGTGGTCTGAGGGGAAACCTTGTCATGGTACTACCATGTTTTCCTTTACCAAAATATTGTTGTATGTGAAGTAGAATCAAAAAGTGGAGTAGGAAATGTTTTGGAAATTTACATTATAATGAGAAATCTACCCAAGATCAGTTGGACTCTATTATACACCTAATTCGGGACTGAGGCTTACTATGGAATTAAGTTAAAACAAGGCTAAGGTTGTTAAGGACTTGGAGGAATGAGAGCTTTAGGAGGATATTTTTTGGAAGTAGAAATCTAGAATTGAGTAGTTATTGGAAGGTGACTGAAACATGACCTTTTTTCAAAATTATGTTAAGGCAAGACAAACTAGCAATCTCATTAATTCTTTAGTTTCTTCAGAAGGAGAACATTTTTCCTTAATGCGTGAAATCTCTCAAGAATCTCATAAGTATTTTTTTGCATTGTTTAGGGAAGATCCCCCTCTTGTTGTGGAAGAGGAAATTTCTATTCTTGATTGTATTCCTCCTCTTGTTTTTGATCAAATGAATGAGGCCCTAATTCATCCCATTTCTCTACAAGAATTAGAGAATACTATTTTTATTATGGCAAAAGGAAAAGCCCCAAGCCTTAATGGTTTCCTGATATAATTATACTAGGAGTTTTTGGATATTATCAAATGAAACCTACTCGAAGTGGTTTGGGAATCACAACAAAATAAGCAGATGTTAAGAGCCATGAACTCCATTTTTTGGTCCTTATTTCTAAGAAGGATAATTTGAATAGCCTTGATCAATTAAGACCAATTACTCTTTTCAATGTTGTCTACAAGATCATCACCAAATTGATTTTGGAAAGGCTCAAGCTCTACCTCACAACTCTTATATATAATGAACAAGGCAATTTTGTTGTCGATAGATAGATTCTTGATGGGATTGTGATTTCTATTGAGACCATTCATTCTATGGATACTTCTAAGGAGAAAGATATGTTTATTAAACTTGGTATGGAAAAGGATTATGACAGGTTAAATGGGCTTTTTTTATAGAAGGTTCTTTTGGCTTTTGGATTTAGTGGTGATTGGGTCAGCTAGGTCATGAGTTGTGTTTCCTTTGATTCTTTCTCATTCCTGGTAAATAGTGCACCTTCTAAAATTTTTAGTGCTTCTAGGGCCCTTAGGAAGGGGGACCCTTTATCTCCTTATTTGTTTATTATCATGGTAGAAGGTCTTGGTAGATTTATAAAATCCAAAGTTAGACAGGGTCTGATACAAGGATGGAGTTGGGGTGATAATTTACCTCTTTTTTCTCACTTATAATTTATGGATGATACAACTTTGATGGGAAGGGCTAGGATCAATGAGGCTATATGTTTTAGGAAAAATTTTGACATTTATCTACTTGCCTCAGGGAAAAAAATTAATGAGGCTAAGTCATCCATCTACTTCTTCAATGGTCCTTGTCTCATTCAGAATAGGATCACTCATATTCTTACATTCACTATTGGTTCTCTTCCTTTGGTTTACCTTGGGATTCTGATTAGTGTTGGTTCTCACCATCATGAGCTTTGGTAGGATATTCTAGATAAATTTTGTAAGAAGGTTAGTCATTGGACATGCAGATAGATGTCATCTACTAGAAGAGTGACTTTGTTAAAATCTGTGGTTCAAGCCCTTCCTATTTATAGATTCTTTGTGCAAGTTTCTCCTTCTAGTTTTGTGAGAGAATTTTATGCCATCTCTCATCAATTCCTTTGTTCTAGTAATTATTTTTCTTCTAAATTGAGTCTGGTTAGATGGGAGTCAGTTTGTAGACCAAAGAAAGAGGGTGGTTTGGGTCTTCAACCTACAAGTTTGATTTATCAAGATTTAACTTCCAAGCTATATTGGAGATGGTGAACTTGTCAGGATTAGGATTGGGCTAGGATTATTACTCACAAGCACCTCACGGGAGTAGATGGTCTAGATGTTCCTCATTTTGATTTGTTGGAGAAGGGCTCTATGATTTGGCATACCCTAAAAAAAGGGGCAAAGATTATTAAGGAAGGCTTATTCTAGATTTTAATTGTGGTTTAGAAGCTTGTTTTTGGTATGATTCTTGGGATGGTCACCCCCTGATTATATCCTAGTACCCCCATTTTCAACCCCTTAGTGACATATTTATAGAGACTGGGTGGTAGATTTTAAGACAATTTTTATCATGGGGGCATGTTCAGGTGACTTGTTGGAAGGACCCTCATGAATAGCCACTAGGTGGTACTACAAAAAACCATCAAGAACTAGATGGGATTTTAGCTAGTAGGTTGTGTAATTATCTTCAGGGAAGAGATGTCTTGGCTTGGGGTCCTATTTTGAAATAAAAATTTATTGTTGCCTCTGGATACCAAGAACTGGATAGACAACTACATGGTCAGATGGGAGCACCTTGGTGGAAACATGTCTGGAATGACTTCTCTTGGCCTAAATGTGACTTATTCCTATGGCTAGTCACCCAAAGAAAATGTCTCACTTGGGAGAATTTGTAGAAGAGGGGCTTCCAGGGCTCATCTAGGTGTGTCCTTTGTAATATGAGTGAAGAATGAGTTTCTCCTTTTTTTTCCAGTGCTCTTACTCTAGAGAGATTTGGAACCTATGTTGGAGGGTGTGGAATCACACTTGTCTTCATACCACCTCTTTGGTTGAATTTTGGGATAGTTTGGGTTGCCCTTTGGTTAAATATTCTTTTGTACAAATTTATTGGCTTCTTGGCCCAACTCTCATTATTTGGAATTTATGTCTAGAGATGAATAAAAGGATTTTTCAAGATTCAGAGATGGCAAGTTCCTAGTATGGACGAAACTAGTTTAGAGGCTTCATGAAACTATTATGGCTAAATGTGATACCTCTAGACCTACAAACCCTAGTGGTCTTATTGTGATAATAAATTTGAATCTTGTCAGAAATGGGGGTGGATCCTCTACTAGAGGGTGTCAAAGGAAGTCTAAACAAAAGATTCACAAACTTTGGAAGTGGCTCCCTCTTCCTAAATGAGTCTTAAAAATTAGCACAGATTCTTCTTCTAGGGGGAATCTTGGACATGCGGGAATTGGAGGAATTGAGAGAGATGGTAATGGATGTGTGGTCTTTTTTTATTCTCTACCTATAAAGGGAATTACTCTAATAACCTTACGGAGGCTTTATCTATTTTTTGTGCTATTGAAAGAGGGCACGCTCTTGGCTGAAGGAGGATTATTTGTGAGTCAGATTCAAAGATTATGATTAATATACTTAATGCACATGACCTGGGTGAGGTTAATTGGCAATTGGCAGTTGTGGTGAAACACATCTTAAATTTTTGTTCTTTATTGGATCATATATTTCTTTGTCATATTCCTTGGGAGTGGAATAGAGTGGTTGATTTCCTAGCTAATTGAGCTACATAGAACATTGATGGATGGGATGTAGATGATTTCCAAGGCCTCTTAAGGCCATAATATATGAAGTTTCTTGATTGATTAGTCATGGAGGACAAATATTTGTAGTTACTTCCCCTATGGGGAGTTCCTTCTTCTCTTGGCGTTTTGTGTTTAGGTTCTGGCCTTGGACTTACTTCTCTGTATTCTTGAGTTGATCTGAATTAATTTTTACTCCTTAAAAAAAAAAAGGTTAATCAATTAAATAATATTTTTTTTTAATTAATATCGAGGAAGGTTATTAAATGATGAAAAGATAGGACTATAGAAGAAATAAGGATGATTAATTAAATAATTAAATAACCATATAATTAATAGAGAAAAAGTTAGTAATTAAATCGAACTCACAATAGTATCCAATTTTGGGTGTCTACAATAACAACCCAAAGTTTTTTCACAATTCAGTAAAAGCTAGAAGATAAATTAATAGGTTCACTCCTATTAAAAGATCCAAGGTTCAATGGATACAAAAAATCACAGAGATTAATAAGGAGGCAATCTCATATTTCATAACATTCTTAAAAATGGAAGACAATGGCTCTTTGGAAATAAATCAATACATTCTTAATGTTGTGTCCAAATTAATTTTAGATACCCACAACAAAATGATTCAAGAACTAGTTTCTTTAAAGGAGGTAAAAAAAATACTCTTCTCCATGAAAGGAGAGAAAGCCTTGGGGCCACATGGATTTTAGTTATCTTTTATTAGAAATTTTGGGACCTTTTGAAAGAGGAGTTATGGGTTGTTGTAGATGAACCAAGAAGGGACAACTACATTTTTAATGACTTCAATAATACTTTAATTTATAAAATTATGAAGAAGGAAGGATATTCATCCTTTGATGACTCGAGGCCCATTTCTTTATGTAATACAATGTACTAGGTCATATCCAAAGTTGCTACTAACATACTCAAATTTTTTTTGGAGTCAATCATTTCTAAGGAACAAAGTGGATTTGCCTTCAATGGGTCTATAGTGGAAGGAATCATCATAGCACATGAAGCCATACACATTAGAAGAAAAAAAGTAAAAAAAATGTTTATGAAGCTAGACATTAGAAAAGCCTATGATAGTGTGGGTAGATCCTTTTTCTTGAAAGTATTGGATCATTTTGGTTTTTCCTCAAACTGGATCTCTTATATTCAAAGTGGCATATGCTTCCCTTGCTTCTCTATTTTGGTGAATGTGATCCCATAAGATTTCTTTACTGCCTCAAGAGTTTTAAGACAAGGTGACCTAATTTCACCTTTCCTTTTTATCATTATGGTAGAGGTTCTTGGTAAAATTATTTCTGGAAAGATAAATGCAAGTATTTGGAAAGGGGTGAAGGTTGTTAGGGGTGTTGATCCTATTTCATATCTTCAATTTGTTGACAACACATTGTTTATGGGGAGGCCTCACTATGGGAAGTGAGGGTGATGAAGGCTAACCTTGAAGACTTTAATAAATTTTAGGGGCAGAAAATTAACTAGAAGAAACCTAAAATTTTCTTCTTTAACACCAATCTAAATTCCAAATGGGAGATCTCAAGAAATCTAAACTTCAAATTAGGTTCACTTCTAGGGAAATTCTTGGAAATTCCCTTTTTTTCTAGAGTTTATAAGTCAAATTTATGGAATGGACTAGTGGAAAATTGCATCAAAAAGATGGAAGATTGGAAGAGAAAGTGGATTACCTTGGTGGCTAGGATTCTTATGTTAAAATTAATAATATTAACATTGTTGATTTTCTCTATGTTGTGCATGAAAATTCCCTTGAAGAAAAATTTAATAATAGAGTAGAAGATGTGCAATTTTTTTTGGAATAATAGCTAGGATCATGATAAGATTCCACTTCTACCAGGGGATAAAATTTGCAAACCTAAGTCCACGTAGGATGATGGTCTATAAAATTGGAGAATTATAAATGAAGCATTGGGTCCAAAGTTGATCTAGATATGCACAAAAACCCAACTAAGAAGTGCATCAAAATTGTGTTGGTAAAGTACTTGGATAGTAATGCAAGGCAAAGAATCTTGAATATTCAAGATCCTCCCAAATGATCTACCCTTTAGAAGTTCATTTTGTCTTGTACACCAATGATTGTAGAGCACATTTTGTGGATGATTAGAGATGGAATAATAACTAAGTTTTGGGATGATTCATGGTCTGATGGCTATGAAATCATTAGGTAGGACAAAAACCTCAACTACTTGAAGCAAGTCACTTTAAATTGATGAGGAGAGGGAGTTGAATACTTTTGGAGCCTTTTGTTATGAATGGAAATACTGAATGAAATTGAAAATTAGTTGATGAATAAAAATTTGATGAAGGGAATGCAAACGTGATGAGAGAAATTTTTGTTCACAAAATGTGGAAATAACATGAGAACCTGATGAAATTATTTGGTGTGGTTCCTAGCAAGGCAATTAATCTATCAAAATAGGCTAAAAATACTTGAAGCAATCTTCACCAATGAGGAGTGGCCTCCCACTCTCTATTGGAATAAGTATTATATGCCTAAAGTGAGATTTTTATTGTGGCTAGATCTCTAGATCTATGTGGAAGGATACTCATAGGGAAAAGACTGAATAAAATTGGATTTTTAGGCCCTTTTAGGTGTATCTATTTAATCAAAATAAGAAGATCCTTGACCACTTGCTACTTGAGTGTACGATTTCACTCAAGAATGCTAGAGGTTTGTAATAAGATGACTCTGATGAAAATATCCTTTACCAAGGACACTTTTAGAACATTTTTAAAGCTAGTTTAAAGAGTTTAGAAGGATTCTAAATTTTCTTGCATTTGGCAAGTCTATGCTTCTTCAGCAATATGGAAAGTCTAGAAAGAGAGGAACCACTAAATATTTCATGAAAAATCAAAAGAATTGTAAACTATTTTGATGCAAATTGAGCAAGTTATTTTAGAATTAGTTGATACAAATTCTTCTCAAATTAATCCTACATAAGTTACCTTTAGTCTTGAGGACATAATTATTTAATCTAACTGGCCTTTAATTAAATCTCATCCTATTAACAAACAATTCTAGGTGGATCTATATTCTTAAGGAGCTTTAAACGATGTTTGAAAAAGACTGGAGCTTGGGTGGATAAAATTGAATTTTAGTGGGGTGTTAAAGGGAAATCTTGGTCCATCTAGAACAAGATATGCAACAAGATATTGGTGAGGAAATATTATAGTATTCGAAGCAAATAAACTAATTTATGGAATAAATAATGAAGTAAAGGATTAGGTTGCTTTGAATGCAATCTATTTGGCAAAAAAATATTTATTTCCTGAATCCATTTGGAAGGTCATTCGCTAATTTTAGTTAATGAAATTATTAGAGGTGAAACACTTACATAGAATTTGAATAAATTTATTAAAACAATCAAAATTATTTTATCAACCTTTGAAGATTTTAAAGTGGCAATTGTAAAAAGGGGCAACAAAACATTGGTAGACACTATCTCTAACATAGTTATGATATTATTTCCAAATTGAGTGAGGGAGATTTTTCAATATTTCTAAGACATTGGGTTTGAGGATTTAGATCCCATATCCACTATAAAAGGATGAGGAAATAAAATTATGTAATGGATATGGTATATGGATGGCATGTGTTGTAGGTCTTAAATTCCATAAAAAGGCGAGCCTTTATTGCTTATTTTTAATCTTGCCGAGTGTGGAGTGTGAGGGGTAGTTGTGAGGAGGGCACCATGGAAGCAAATTTTTCTCTGATCACCATGGAGAAATTATTTACATCATATTGAAACTTTGTAGAAACTCCTTGATACTCATGATTTTCCCATGAGATTACCCTTTGGAACAATGCTATCATAGAAAAGAATATTATTGGATATGGAATTTTTTAGAAATTAGGTTCTAGTAGAATGATTATATTTTTGAAAGGTAGTTGTGTGATCAAAAGTGTGACACACTTCTATGAACCATTACACTTGAGAGAATCCATAGAAGAGGAGATCTCAAGAAGCAACTCATAACCTCCTAGTTGAAGCAAGTTTAATCCTTCTCATGATGCTCATCAATTTGGCATAAAGGATTAGTGACTTGGCTACTCCAAAAATTGAAGATTCAAAGCTAGAAATGAAGCTAAGATGCAAGATTAATAAGCTAGAATGAAAGATTAAGTTAGAATGTATGCAAGCATCTAGTATTCTAGAATGAAGATGCAAGACCTATACTATTGAAGCATTGCAAGAAATGAAACTGATTAAACAATGCAAGGTTAAGCTAGAAAATGAAGCTAAGATAAGAATTCAAATAACAAGATTATTCTAAGAATGCAAGAGAGCTAGAATGCAAGAATGCAAGATTACAAGCTGTAACCAAGCTAAGATGCAAAAAATGATCAATATTGGGACCCTTGAGTAAGGGAAGAGATTCATTTTAAAGGAATTTCCTCAAGAATGAAGGGTGGAGATCAATTGGCAAAAGAATGAGTGGCTATGATGAAGAGGAAAAACTAGATGCAAGGAGATGCAAGATTAGGTAGAAATGAGTGGTGAGAATTAAGAGGCAAAAGGGAAATGTTTGGTAGAATAAGACAAAATAGAAATTTTGAAAACACAAATCCTTTTTAATTGCTAATTAATCAAGATTAAGTATGTGTGCACATGTGAATGTGTTCTTTTAATAAAAGTGTAGAAACTTATATTAGAAGCAAGGTTATAGCAATTAAATAAATATGCAAGCTCTAGAAATTAGACCATAGTATAAGCTTGATATAAGATTTTTTATTTAATTATGCAAAGTGGATTTTAAGGGTTACTCTGCACAATTGTGTATAGTAAAGAGGCAATTTGATTGGAAAGGGGGTTCAAGTTCTACTAGACCAATTTTAGGTGATTACATTTGCCCCTCTTTGACTAATGTGTGAGTGATCTGGGAACACATTGAGTCAAAGAATGATGATGTCAAAGTAGCTGATAGAGATTTGACTCCAAACCTACTTAAATGAAGACTGATAAGCAAGATTAGAGTATCTAGCCTGATATGAAGCAATGAGACTAAATATCTTTCCAAGGAGATTAAGATAGCTAATCATATGAGAGACAATACCAGATTGACATGGGTCCTGATGAGCCTAATATACCCAATAGATCAAAAAGATGTATGTCTGAGTGAGATGATATGAAGCGATGATAAAAATATTTCAAAGAGGAGATGTGGAGAGTCTCAACTTGATATGAAGTGATGAAGCTAAGATGTCCACATCAATGATGTTTAGTCTTAGTTGACTTGATCAATTTAATATTTGGTTCAATTACTAGATTTGCAAATTAGGAGATTTGATTGATGAAAATATTTGCTATATTATCATGCCCCCTTTGGGATTGAAATGGAAATGAGGTACAAGGGGTGGAGATCAACCTCAGAAGTCCAAGAGATGAAGACAAAAGCAAACCAAAAGTGATAGCGTCAGTGGTCAACTGCATTAGAAGATTTGACTATGTCACAAAGGATTTCAATTTTGATCCCAAAAATAGGATCAAAATTTGTAGTTGAACACGTCGACGGAGAAAAAGGAATGATGAAAATAAAGTATAGCTCAAGGGAACTAGAAATGCAAAACTAAATGTAGCCCTAGAATGAAATGCATCCTAAGACACAAGAGTAGTCAAGTCACCAATCCTGTAGCTATTCATTTTTCATCATTTGAGCATTTGGGACATTAGAGGTCAGTACAACCTTCACCAGTGCCAGAGAAACTGTGAAACTATGAATACAACCTTATTAAATAAGATGTACTAAACACATGTAATCATCAAGACATAAGTGTCCAGATGACTTGAACATGGTTTCTAAGTTAATGTTGTAAGATAACACCTCTATCAAGGCACACAAGCTGCCAAGATAACCAAGAGTGTCATCGTACATGCTACACACAAGAAATAGACAAGGAGATAATTCCAACCTCACCTAAGTATCCAAATAAAGAGGGTCAAGGTATGTGTGGCATTCCAATCATGATAGAAGATCTTACCACAAAAACTCAGATTATTAGATAGCTTAGGATCATTGAAATCACACCACAAGCAGAAATCAAAGAAAAAGATGTTATGCCCCCAGTAGTGAATCTATAGTCAAGTATACATCATCGAGAAACCTTAGAAGAAATGGCAAGTGAAAATCAGTGATAACAAATAGCACATAAGAAAATACTTCAACATATCTCAGATGTTTTCAATTTTCTAGGATGTAATTTGGTGCTAGGTGTTAAGGAACACCTTTGAGCTACTGTCAAAGTGAAAGTGCACAGTGAAAGATAGTGCAAGATACAATATGTGTTGAGAAACAAAATGATGTCTAGGTAGTGTTAAGAAACACCAAAGGATCAAGATATGATGTGTTGAGAAACACAACAATGTTCAAATTGGTTGTGTTAAGAAACACTGAAGGATTGGGGGTGTTGAGAAACATTGAGTAGTGTTAGTGAGAAAGTGTCCATCAAGAAGGATTGATAAATTGACTCAAGTTAAGTTCAAGAGGTCAACCAAGTGAAAATCACTAACAACTTAGAGAGGTGTATGATTTCCCCCAGATAGTAGATAAGAACCAAGGAGAAGACTAAGACTAGTTCCATCTCATGATGACATAAGGAAACAAAAAGTGAGATGGGAGTAGAAAGGTTGATGGAAGCATGAGAGACTAGACACACGTTGATACATGAAGTGATGATTACAAGTAACACTTTTTTGCTAGGTTTTCACCACTTGGAAGAATTTTTATTTTTCTACCAAGGCACTTTTTTTCTCTTTTTTGATTTTTTTTTGTTATTTTTTTTTTTGTAGATACATCGAGGCATCTATTTCCAAGTTTTCACAAGGATGATCATTTTTCAAAACATTTTATAATTTTTAGGACTTTATATGCTTTTAAAGATTTTTTCAGGATCATATATGATTTTTAGAATTTTTTTCAAGATCATAGATTGCTATACAGGAAGTAGAATGCTTAGTTATAGAGTCATTGTTGGTGAAGATCATTGAGAGGCTCTTTGAGAACATCATTGTTTGTAGTAGCCAACTGATAAGATTCAAAACCAAATGTTGTAGTAATGATAGAAGGATTTAGCCAGTAGTGTCCAACTGTCAAGAGTTTCGTAGCTAGGGAAAGATCATTCAAGTGAAATCTACAAATATCCTCATAGATCTCTATTAACACTTTGTCAGATTCCTCATGTTCTAAATACCTAAGAAGAGTACCATCTAGACTTCTCTTAAATAAGTCATTAGTGATGAATAGATATTGATATGCACTTCTTGGAAGGTGACGATGGATTGGAGAGAAACATGAGGTATGGGAGGTAATGATGGTGTAGAGAATTTGGGAGTGAAGTGAGTCATAGGAAAGAGATAGAAGTTGGAATGAAAACATTGATTTTTCTTTTATATCCAAGTCTTTCAAGAGATACTTGGGAATACACATAGCCTTTGATTGTTCCTTAATTTGAGATTATTTTGATCGTAATTCTTTGATGATAGATTTTAGAATCCACATTTTCTTTGATTTTATTCTTTTCTTTGAGAACCCTTGTAGTATCTTGAATATTTATTTTGTCTTTGTAGGCACATGTCAATTAGATAGGACATGGTGATCTCTATATGTAAGTGGATTCTTGTGTTGCACATCCAAATTGCTTCTGGAAGACTCAGGAGTTATGGATAAATGAGGTTGATATGACATGTGTAGATGGAGGGATGAATAGAAAGTGGTCTAGTCACTTAATTTAGGAGGGACGAGGGATAAAGGTTCAATAGGTTCAAGTGCAAAGACACCAATATCATCCTCATTGTTCATGAATGAATCAGAGAGATCAATAAAGTTATCCTCCATAGAGCATTGTCAATCGTGAGTTGCCCAAGATGTATCAGAGGAGTTTAGAGGAGTATGACACAAATCTAACCTAGACAACCTATCCCGATAACTAGGTCCCTCTTCTTGTGGCACAAGTGTGTGAATAGGAATCGACTCAATCCTAAACCTTCCTAAGTTCCATGGAGCTATCATAGGATGAGGTCTTATATACCCATGATTTGTTTGAGTAGTTAAAGTGTTTCTTTGATTATGAGAAGATGGCCTAGGAGCCATAGGAATGATTTCCACATAAGGATGAGAAGGATATTCATTGTGAACTTGATCTTGAGAATTGGAGCTTTCTCCTCTTTCAAAATTCATAGCAGGAGCATACCTATGTATGACATCAACTAGAATTTCCATTGTAGCATTTGTTAATGAGTCCCACTCATATTCATGTGTCTATTTCACTATTGTAATACTTTCTGATGTAATCATCTAGAGTGATTATAGGAGGTAGATCTTCACCATCACTTTCTTCTTTTTTTGGAGGTATATTTTCAGTAGCGAGAGCTTGTTTAGTAAAAGTAGTAGTAGAGTAGTCTAGAATAAGCATACACCAAGGAATATCTAAGATATGGGAGATGTCAGCTAGTTGCCCCCAATCAGGATGCACATGATTAGAGTTAATGATATGTTCAATAATAGTAGGAGTAGTAATAGTAGTACCATTAGAAGTAGTGAGAGTTTTTTCAGGAGATTGAGTAAAATTTTCTTGATCAAGACCATGTTCTGTTGGACCCATAGGTTCATTTTATTGAGGAGCTTGAGATGGTAAATAAGGCTCTCCTTGATAATTTGGATTAGAATTTTGGATATGTAAGAGCCTTTCATATGTCATCGATTGAATTTATACTTCTTCTTTATCATCTGAGTCCTCATATGCGTGAGTGTTGCTGCCAGGTTTGTTAAATTTATGTTCATGATAACCAACACCAATTTTGTCTTTAGGATTTCTGAATTTAGTATGTAAAGGTTTAAGAAGACCTTTTCCTTTTCCAAGAGGACTTTTTCCATCATATCCCATCTCCTGCATAAGTTGATAGCCCACACCATACTTTTCAAGTGGAATTTCAGTATGTTTGATCTCTTGTTCATTTTCTTCTCTCTTATGGAGTCTTTGTAAGGTAGCACTTTCTTCCCTTTTCTAGCTCTAGGGGAATTTTATCTTTAATCATTCCAGTGTCTTCATGTATAATAGGTGTTTTTGTAACTATAGGAATGGATGAGAAAGGTGATTTTCCATAAGATTTTGAAGAGAGTGGAAAAGTGTCCACTTGATATCCTCCCATACCAGTAGGTATGACAAATATTATTTTCCCCTAATTTGATAGAGGTGTTTTTTTTCCTTTGCTTTGACTTCTTTAGAATGTGAACCTTCTTTGTTGTGAGGAACCATTTGGTCTACTTATTTAGGATTTCTACATATGTATGTTGAGTCTGTAGGAATAGTAATCTCAATTCCGTTATGAGGGAATTTAATGAATCATTGATATGTGGAAGGAACTGCTTGCATTGCATGGATCCAAGGGTGACCTAGAAGTATGTTTTATTCTAAAGGAATATCTAAGACTTGACAAATAACATCCCACTAAATAGGACCTACCCTAATGGGAAAGACTACCATGCCTTTAGAAGAATGTTCCTCTTCATCATATGATTTGATTATTATTTTGTGTTGAAGATCAACAAAATGCTTTGAGAAATCAAGAGCATTGACCAAATTGAAAGTGAAGATGTTCAAACCTGCACCTCCATCTATCAAAATGTGCTTAACTCTATACTTATGGATAGCGACTTCAATATGGAGGGGTTGATGATGGCTAATAGATTTATCATCTATTTCAGAGAAAGTGAGATAATGAGGTGAAGCGAGATGACCGACCATGGATTGGAACTTAACAACATATAGGTCCTTAGGAATGTTAGCTAGAAGAAGGGATTTATCAAGGATCTCTCTGTGAGTAGGAGAGATTTCAAGCAACTCAAGTATAGAGATACGAGCTAAGGCATGCTGCAGTTGGTCAACCAAATTGTAGTCCTGTGAAGTTGATAAGATAACTAGTTTAGATGTTGAGGTTGTTGTCTACTTAGGAGCAAAGAAGGAAGATGAACCTTCTCTAGATAGAGTGACTTTCTCTTGAGAGTGGGTTACCACATTAGATGATTCATCTTTAGCTTTGTCCTTAGTATGATAAGAGGATTCAAGCATGTTGATCACATTGTCACTATTAGAGTAGGTGTAGGCAACCTTATTATCCTTTGCCTTAGAAGGCTCCCCTTTTTCAAATTTAGGAAAAGGCTCCTTGAAAGCCTTATGATCATTATTCTCTTATGAGGGATTAACCACAATAGTCTCATTATCAATTAGATCCTAGATGATATTTTTAAGCTTCATGCATTCATTAGTCTTGTGGCCTTTATTGCGATGATAATCACAATAGTGGTTGTCATTCCACTATTTAGGATTTATCTCAAGATCATAGGGTCTTGAATAATCAAGCAAAGTAATGATCTTATTAGTCACAATAATCTTCAAAGAATTTTCAAGTGATTCTTCAAGAGGAGTGAAGTTTCTCTTAGGTTTAGAGGTCCAAGGCCTATTAGTCTTGGAGCTTGTTCAATCATTCTTATTAGATTTCACAACAGTAGATAGGTTGAAAGCTGTATCTTTAACAGTGGTAGACACTAAAGTTGTACCCATGATTCTATCATTGATGACATCTTTAGTCTTGTTCCATAATTTGTTCTTATCCTTGTTATGATGGTTGTTAGAAGAGGATTTATGCTCTTTAGATTGAAGAGTGATGTCACCCTTATGAACAAGGACATCCTCTATATGAATAGACGGTTCAACCAATTTATCAAATGAAGCATGAGTTTGCATTTGCAATGTGTAATTCATTTTAGGAACCAAAGCATTAAAGAATATATCAATCTTTTCAGTCTCAACAATATGCCAAGGATAATGTGAGTATATAGTTTTCCATCATTGAAGAAAAACCACAAAGGATTCACCTTGACATTGTTTGATGTTGCAAAGATCGAGCATAGTAGTAGCATGTTGGATATTATAGGAGTATTGCTGAATGAATCTTTACATTAGCTGGTCAAATGATTTGAGAGGATGAGATATTTTAGTGAACCACTCGATAGCTTGACCACTAAGACTCCTAGGAAAGAGTCTTATAAGATATGTGGGTTCATGCAAGAATTCCATGCTTAGCACACAAAATTCCCTAATATGATCATTAGGATCTCTGCTACCATCATACTTTTCATACTTAGAAAATTCAACCTTTGGAGGAAAAGGAGGAATATATAGGTCTTTGTCAAAAGGAAATGAGAAAATAACTTCAATTGAAAAAGATGTGCTTGGTTTTTCCTTTTCTTTTTCCAAGTGTAGAATTCATTTCATCATTTATTTCATCTATCTCTTCATGATTTATATTTTAGATAGTTCCTCTTTCTTTATCAGGGTGTCAACATCAAAGTTGTGAGGTATCTTAACTTCTTGTGAGACCAAATGAAAGAATTATTGATCTTTGTTTTGACTCAAGGTCAACTTCATAAGTCTTTGCAAGCATTCATCCTATTGAAATTGCAAGATATCTTCCTTAGTTATTTCGTTATTTGAATCACCACCTTGTAAACCATGTGATCTAGGTCTAGTATGTTGAGAGACATTTTGAAAGCCATGTATAGATTTGTGATGCTCTTGGTTGTCTTGTCCAAAGTGCTTGTCACCTAATTGTTTTAGGAATTCCTCAATCCTCTTGTTTCATTCTTCCATGATTGGAGTGTAAGAAACATTATGTGCCAACCTAGGAAAGGATAAGGTAGATTCACTAAAGATACTAAAAAAATGTTTGAAACCCCAAGGTATAGGATATTCTTTAGATGATTTGTCAAAGGTAGCTTCGAGTTGCTTTCCTTCACAGATCTAAGATCTAGTTGTGACTGACATGAAAGAAGATTGTAAAATGCCAAATAGGATGTCTTCGAATGACTTGATGTTCAAGCTAGGTAAGTAAAAGTGTTCACTTGTCCAAAGTGTAAAAGTGTGAAAGAGATAGAAAAGATAACTTGCCACAAGGTGTCCAAACAATGGGTAGATCCCTATGTACGACACTTGTGAACAAGAAAATCTAAGATAGAGAATCCAAGAGAAGTGATCAAAGAGATGATGGACAAGTTAACATTCTACTAGCCAAGAATGTAGCCAAGAGACCAAAGTAATATTTTCTAGCTAGAGGCAATTCCTAACATGCTGGAATATACCAAATAACAAGATAAGCTAAGGATCACAATAGAGAAGCAATGTTGACAATGTTTGAGACAATATTTGAGCTTAGTCCAAAAGTTTGGTTCAAAGGATTGAAAAGTTGATTGAAAAGTTTGGAGAATTTCTTATAAAAGGTATGTTTTGAAAGCAAGTAGTGTGAGCAAGCAATAGTCTCCAAACAATCCAACAAGGGACAAAGAAACCTTGTGGATTCAAGTATTTTTGAGGTCTTACAAGGTGTAATAATGTGTCAAGTTTATCAAGTATATATTCCATATATGTTTGCACAGGCCTTAGAACATTAAAGCACATCAAGAAAAACTACTTAAGGTCAAGATGGAAGTGTTTCAATCCTTTGCCCATAACTTGATACTCCTTCACCTCACACAAAGTGATTTTGTCTTTGTCATGGATTTGTATCCAAGGGAGTACATATGGTGAGTATCTCAGGGTGATCTAGGTAAAGTCCACTTGGATAAATCCTTGCACAAAGAAAGTCACATAGCCAAAAGGATAACCTCTAAGTCCTAAGGTGTTTAGTAAGAATCTTCATTCATGACTACCCCTTGTAGTTTCTCAAGCAAAATTAAGGCCTATAGGCCTAAAAGAACCCAAAATGCATAGTCTCAAAAGCAATATTTAGACCTCTCAACCCTATACAAAGTGAATGTACTCCCATTGCAGTCTTGTAAATAAGATTTAGACCAAGAAGACCCTACAAGTGCCCAATCAAGTGTAATCTTGCTTAGCAGGATTTAGGCAACTAGGCCCTACACATGAAGAAGAATTAGAAGTAGAAAATAGACAAGTCTTCCCTCTCTTTATATTGAAGGGAACCTTTGATTATAGTGGGATGGAGTAGCTAGGTTTTCTTGTTCCCCACTTGGGTCATTCCCGAAAGATTTCTCTCTTGGTAGGCCCTCTAAAAGTAAATGCGAGAATGCAAAAGGATAGCTAATGGAGGTCTAGATTTCTGATTTTTGATAAGGAAAAGAACATACTCTCCTACTCCATAGTATCTCCCAAACAAATCAAGAACATTTTCATTTACCGAAGACTCTTTGCAAGTGATCAACTAAGTAGGTCAAGATTTATGCTTTTTCAAAAGGAAAAGAGCATACTCTCCTACTACTCAACTAACAACAAAAAAAGAAGCCTTCTAATTAAGCTACATGCCTAGAAAACCAAATGTAAGTAAACACAATGTTGATTTGTATTTCCAAGGAAACCTAAAAGAAAAATAGCATCGATAGTTTCAAGATGGAGTCTTTGACAGGTGTCCTATATCACAAAGCATTAGTAGTCATGAAGATATTAATCTCTTTGGCAATAAAATCCTACAAAACCACAAGTTATGGCACAAAAAGTATGCAAAATGAAAGCAATAACCCTGCAAGATCACTTGTTAGTTGCTATTAGAAAACCAAAAAATCTGAAAATGCAAGAAAAGTCAAGAAAACTTGGCCAAAAACTTGGAGTGTGATAGAAATTAAATCTGGACAACACTCAATTAGTCTGTCATAAAATTGTACAATATAAAATAAAGAAGCCAAGTGATATTTCAGGCCAAAAAGGTAGAATACAGAGAAGAAAAATGATATTTCTCTGGGAAGGAGATGATATTTCCCAAAGAAGTAGGATGATATTCCAGGAACTCCAAACTTTCACCTGGTAATATACTAGAATGTCACCCAAGTATAATCTAAAGTGTTGTACGATTCTTTGGCCTACAAAAACAAAGTGACAGACCTACAACACCAAAAAACTGAAAATGCAAGAAAAAAAGCTAAATATGAAAGCCTATCCCCATGGTGAATGCCAAAAATATGTGATCAAAAGTGTGGCACACTTCTATGAAACATTACACTTGAGAGAATACATGGAAGAGGATATTTCAAGAAGTGGCTCATAACTTCCTAGTTGAAGCGAGTTTAATCCTTCTCATGATGCTCATCAAATTGGCATAGAGGAGTAGTGACTTGAATACTCCAAAATAGAAGATTCAAAGCTAGAAATGAAGCTAAGATGGAAGATTAATAAGATAGAATGAAAGATTAAGATAGAACGTATGCAAGCAACTAGTATTCTAGAATGAAGATGCAAGACCTATACTATTGAAGCATTGCAAAAAAGGAAGCTAGATTAACAATGTAAGGCTAAGCTATAAAATGAAGCTAAGCTAAGAATTAAAATAACAAGATTATTCTAAGATTGCAAGAGAGCTAGAATGAAAGAATGCAAGATTACAAGATGTAACAAAGCTAAGATGCAAAAAATGATCAAGATTCAGATCCATGAGAAAGGGAAGAGCTTTCTTTTAAAGGAATTTACTCAATAATGAAGGGTGGATATTAAGAGGCAAAATAATGAGTGGCTATGATGAAGAGGCAAAACAAGATGCAAGGAGATGCAATGTTAGGTAGAAATGAGTGGTGAGGATTAAGAGGCAAAAGAGAAATGTTAGGTAGAATAAGATAAAATAACAATTTTGAAAGTACAAATCCCTTTTAATTGCTAATTAATCAAGATTAAGTATGTGCACACATGTAAATGTGTTCTTTTAATAAAACTGTAGAAACTTTATATTAAAATCAAGGTTATAGAAATTAAATAAATATGAAAGCTCTATAAATTAGACCATAGTATAAGCTTGATATAATATTTTTTATTTAATTATGCAAAGGGAATTTTAAGATTTACTCTGCACAATTACGTCTAGTAAAGAGGTAATTTGATCAAAAAGGGGGTTCAAGTTCTACTAGACCAATTTTAGGTGATTATAGTAGTTTGATTGGTCATGAACCTCTATGAAATAATCCAAAATTTAGACCATTTATGATGAATTATAAAAGTAGATTTGGTATTTGGGTAGCTAATTATTTTGATGATGGAAAGTGGGCTAACCTTCTTGATATTAGTTATGTCATGCTTCCTCTTCAAGAGGCTTTGAATTTATGTGTGTTTTAATAAGACAATGATGATCAATTGGTTTGGAATAGTCATCTTTGGTTGACCTATCTGTAGCCTCGACAGTTGATCTTTGATAAGATTCCATTTCTCCACCTCCTCCTTGGGTTGGAGTGTAGTATAATGCCCTCATTCTGAAGATTAACATCTTCTTTTGGATCATGCTCTAAAAAAAAATCTTGACTCTTGACAATATTTTAAAAAGAGGTTTTTGTTTACCTAACAAATGTTTCTTGTGTTAGGAAGATGTTGAATCTACATCATACTTGTTTTTGTATTGTGCTCATGCCTATGAAGTTTGGGGTTGTCTTCTCCAAAACTAGAACTTGGCCTAAGTTGCGTAGTCTTCTTTGTTTGATTTCCTTGATAAATGGATTGGTTTGTCCTCTAATCAAGACTTGTGTTTTTTTTGGTCCCTTAATTGTCCTCGCTTGGTTTGGGGATTATGGACATAATGAAACAATAAAGTTTTTAGGGATGCTTCTCTTCCTCCAGATTTTATTTCTAGTAAAATCACAAGAGCTATTAAGGAATATTTTTAGTCTGATATAGCTAAATACACTAGAAAATCAAAGAAAATGTGCTCTTGGTATGACTTATGGGTGGCATCCACTTGTAAAATCAATTTGGATATTTATATTTCTTTCATACCAATAAATATATCCAAGGATAATGTTCATAGAATCTTACTCCTCATGGATGGGTGAAAGTCAACTTTGATGGGGTGGAAAAGGGAAATCTTGGGTTGGCTAAGTGTGGGGGAGTGGTCAAATATGATAATGGAAGGTTCTTTTGAGTGTTTTAACTCCCATTTGGATGTGATATAAACCACCTTTCTAAAGTATTTACTACCTTCCATGGCTTGACATGGGCTAAAATAATTAATTCTAAGAATGTGTGGTTGGAGGGTGATTCTAATTATATTTTCAATTGCTTAAAGGGTCAACAAAAACCTTCATGGAATATTGAAAAATGGATTCAAAATTCTTTGGATATCTTAAAGACCTTTCAAAAAGGTTTTATAACATGTGCCTACCTTGAAGAAAATGGGGCTGTAGTCTATTTTGCAAATGTGGGAGTCTAGGATAAAAAAGAGATTATGTGGCACCTAGGTGATTATGTGTCAACTTATGTGAAAGCCTTGTTGAGATATGATTTATCTCAAGCACAGAGAACCCTTCCACCAATGGAATAACAATAACACACTTTGAGTTGGCGGTGTTTTCCATAATTATGAGGAGTGGTTTGAAAATGTGGAGATTATTAATGCTTATTTACCATAGCTTCCTGCACATTTTTTGGGTCCTTGTAATTTCCTTTGGTGCGTGTCCATTCTATTTATTGGTCTCTCGGTTATTCTAGCAAATATGGGTGAAGATAAGTGGAGGATTGAACCTTTGGATTGTGAGGACATAAGGAATGATGCCAAAATTTGGATAATTATAAAGCAAGGTGACCTAACCCCTTTTATTAAGAAACTACATGGTTTCAATCCCAATGTAACCACGAAATTTTCTAAGGGCTGGAATGAAGGGCATATTTCTCTTTTTGGAAGGGATTTTGAAAGTAATGAAAAAATTGTGACAGAGGTCACTAGTTTGTCCATGGAAGGGGCCAAATCTTACATGGATAGGAGGCTTTCGGATGCGGTGGTAAAGAAGTTCCCAAAATGTGACAAAGAGAAGAAGAAATTGACTAAAGCTACCAAGAGCAACCATGTCACATGTAAGATCAAGTTTTTTTTGCGTTCTATGTTTATAGTTATCATGAAATACATAACCCTAGATGACCATTATACTAACACTTTTGGGCATCATTTTGTTCTCTTAAACCATATTAGGCACAAAGTGCAAATTTCATTTCCTTTTTATTTGCAAGCCTCCATTAATGGTAGCACTAAGAAGCAAAGGAAAAATAAGAAAATCCTTATCCTCCATGAGGGTTTGTTGTTATTAATTTTTTAACATCTTAGATCTCAACCCTCTCCATCCTTAGTGGTATCTAAATCTTCCTATGAGTTGAATACTTAGGATGAGGAGCCTAGATGTTAGTAATTTGATTAGGAGGAGTGAGATACAGAAATGGATGAGTTAGACTTGGAGCCAAAGAAGAAAAATGAAAAAGTTTAAAAGTATAAAGGGCGAGAAATTCCCCTATTTTGTGACTAATTCTAATTTGGGGTCATCTAATCTTGGGATGGCTGACAAATATGGGATTTTCACTAATAGGTCTGAGGCAACTCCTTTTCATAGGGATCTTAAATAATACTCTCCTTACTTTAATTTGGATAGGGAAAGCTACATTGATGATGTTCTTTCCATAGCTCGGGACTCTATGGTTGATAATTGTAGAATGCAAAAGTTAATTTTCAATGAATTCAAAGAGATCAACATTAAGATCTGTGCAATCAATACTAAATAGGAAAACTATAATGCTGAGTAGTGGATTCTATAAGAAAGGAAATCTATTATAGACTCTATCCAAAAAAACTATTAATACAATTAATGATCTCAAGAAGGATTTTAACAACAAGATTATAAAGATGGAAGAGAAATTCAAGAAGGATTATGATGGGAGATGAAATTCTCTAGAAAAAAAGTTTCAAAAGATAAATGATAATCTCATACCCCTTACAACCTATAGCCACAAAGTGGTTAGGAGCTCTACATAAAATATTAATACAATGGTTGGAAACTTTGAAGGTCTTTACCATTAGGGGGTGATGGTTGATGTGGAATCAAAAGAGAAGGTACATGAGGAGAATATTGGTCCCTCCAAAAGGAATACAACCAATATAAATAATAAGGCCACCAACCAAGACATTCATGATTTGAAAAAGATAGATCTCAATATGACTCAATTGGAGACATAGGCAACGAAGTCTCTAAATGATCTTAACTAAGTTTTCTTTTGTTTATTGTCTTATTAATAGTTTTTTGCTCACCTTTTGTTTTCTTTTGGCTATCATTTTTAATATTTTTATTCATGTACGCAACATTTTGTAAAAAGTATTATGAGTCCCTTCAAAACCTACTTGCTCCTTGATAATAAAAAAATTAAACTTCCTTGGTTTTATTTCAAAAAAAATGCTTAAAAGGGGTATTCAAAATGGATGAACCATTATTTTAGAATATTGTTCACATATTATGAGAATTTCATGTGCTCGAAGAACCAATATAGATCAAACATTGACGTTTCCTCAACCTTCATGGCTTGGGTACTGGAATTGGGAACCAAGGAGGAAATAATGTGGGCGATAAAATAGTGCATTCAACCTAAATGGTGCTTTCAAATGAAACCAATCTTGGTGATGGAAGAGCTCGGGGTCAATATTCGCACTCAATATGGTTACAGGAGGAAGGTTAGAGATGTGGAATCCCCATTGCACTTATTTGTAGTTTGGAATGTGATAATTAAAAAAGAGGAGTACTAAGATAAGGTGTACTTAGGTTGGGATACCCTGAAAGATTTTCAACATGTTGGAACCCTAACTTATTACAAAATTTAGTGTTTCCTAAATGAGAAAAAATGATAAAAACCCTAAAAATTACCCTTGTGAATCCTAATTTTGATAAGTGAATTCACTATTCTATCATTTTCACCTCTCATAAATGTGTATGTACATTCATATTTATCCCCCAAATTAAAAAATGATATGTTTATTAGGTGTCAAGGTTTAGGGTGTGCAACAATTTCACAGTTAGTATATTATTACCTTTTCAAATAGTCATTTTCAAGAGCCAATATCTTGATGCCTAATACTCCTTTTACCCAATAAATTATGCCTCATAATTTTCTACATAATTATGTACCCCTCTATCCATTTTCAAAATCCCAGGACCTCGTTTGATAATTTTTTGACACCCAAATCATATGCAATTTTTGATATTGTATCATTATGGTTTGTTAAATATGTTAAAGTGGCCTTCTACATAGATTAATATTTCATATATAGATAAAATTAATAATAAACCAATTGGCCTATGCAATTGCCAATGCTACTACAAACTCATATGCAAGTTTTTAGAGCCTTAGTCATCCATTTGATATATTTTTTTGAACTCCTTACTGAATGCAATTTATTCAAAAAAAAATGTTTGTTCAATGTCAAAGTTAGTCAGATGTCCACTATGAATTTTAATATCTTTGAATCAGATGACTTCCAGATTAACTTGATTGATCATAATAATTCTCTATATGTTCATTTACAAATGTGAAAGATTGTAGAACTTCATAATCAAGTTTGATACCTTTTTATGTCCAAAACTAGAGGCAGTTTACAACGGTTTGTCACTTTCAAATTTTTTGAGAGAAAAAAAGGCCAACTTTGACAGATGATATTTATCACCCCCAGATGAATTTATTGGAGTCATTTGCTACATTTCAATCTTTGGTCAAATGTTTATCAACATGCCAGTTCTCATGGTTTCATGACAAGGTTTGAGTGCTTTCCCAAGCTAACTCTAGATGCATCAAATTTAGTTTGGATGCTTTCACAAAAACCCAGAATGCATATTACAATAATGCTAGATCTTGTTTTTGGATCTAAAATGCATCCTGAATTTTTCACAATATCAATTTAAGGAAGTTTTGAATGTTAGTTGATCGAACAAGAAAATTTTCTAGCCGGGTCCACAAGGGGGCCTGACAAACTTCATGACATCACAGTATAATTATCAGATTGATTTTAGTAATGTGTTTAAATAATTAAATAATAAGTGATATTGTTGGCATTACAGTGAAAAAGTTTAAACTTATTTAAAGTGGTTTAAACTCTTTTTATTTGTTTTAAAGAGATAGATAATCTAAAATTGGAGGTGGTGCTTAATGAATTTACTCAAGAAAATAAACTATTTGCCCAAAACTGTAAAAGATCAAGAAATACAAAATAAATCTCACTGATAAAAATGGGTTTAGAGATGGACTATTTGGAATTGAATTTAATATCATTGTTGAGAGAATGAAGATAGATGTTATCTGGTGACTTAGGGATAATATTTGACCAAGTAATCTAAAATATTCTTAATATTTCAAATTACTATTTGACTAGAATATAGTATGAGGAGTGATTAATGCTTCAGCCATTGAAATTGAAATAAAGGAATAAGGGGAAATCTTACTGATATATGTAATTACCATAAATGGTTAGTGGGGGACACTTTTCTTTCAAGTAGTATATGATATATATTCTTTTAATATAAATATGCTAAAATCAAATACATACATTTTAAGATACCAACTAGATTCAAACACAAGGATTTTTGTCAAAACAATTCGAATCAAACCCTAATTGTATTAATTTCAAATTTCTTATTATTTTTCAACTAAATTCCTAGGGTTTACAAAAAACATCTATCGTGGATTTTTTTTAATCAAAATTAAACTAATAATAAATATAATTTTTTAAGACCAAAGTATGTAGATTTTTGAGAAGAACAACCTAGGATTTCATTAGGCATAATTTCTTGAATTTTAAATCATAAAGCATTCTAGATCTGAGTTTATCATGATTTTTTCACACAAAGTTTTAATAACCAAATTAAACCAAAATAATGGGAAATCAAGCAATAAAAAAATCATAATTCAACAAACATTCCAAAATAATGTAGACAATATTTTCGAAAGAAGGTTAACATGGGTTTTTCAAACTCTACCTGAAAATTCATGAGAAGATCTGAAACAACAATGGCCAAATCAAAGACTCGAAGATTCCAAATTACTCCTAAGATTTGAAAACAATTCTTCAAAAATCCAAACAATTTTCTCCAAAACCTAGTCTCCTCCAAACCTGTGTTGAGAATAATGACTAAAAGAATCCTAATAATGAAAACCCAACTGACAAAACTCAACATGCAACTCCCAATCAAAAATTAGAACTCAACTTCATAACCTTGTTTTTATCAAATTTTGTTGCATGATTAATTACAATTTTTATAATTTGCACTTTTTAATTATCAACTCTTAACTTAAATTCCTAATTCAATTTTATTAAATTGAATGTGCAACTTAAATTGCATATTAACTATTTATTAATAATTACTATTTTTTTTAACATATTAATAACTATGAAATTGATAATTAAATATCGATTCATTAATTATGCTTATAATTTCAATTTTAAATTTAATAATTATTTTAATTTTTTATTTCTACAATTAGACTTTTAATTAAGCCTTTTTTAATTTATAAATGTATTTAATTAATTCCCATTAATTAAATACCCTCATATTAATATTTCTATATTTAATAAGATTTAATTACTCATAAATCACTCAACCACAATAACACAAAAATCACACTAAACCACATAACATGACAACATGAGAAATAACTGACTAAACCAAGAACAAAAAAATCATACTGAAGGAAAGCATTCACGAGTTCATGTCTCCTTGATGAATTCAAACATGAAACTCAATTAGATACTTGTCCCTTAATTCAGGACAATAAATGGCTTGGGTTGGTATTGGACCTGTATGTTATCTCCCCTCTCTTACCATTTGAGATATTGTGATAGGGTACGCTCATCCTGACAATTATGGGAAGTTGATGCCCGGTACCTAAAATCCTACATAAAAGATGAGCATGTATGAGAACATGTATAAATATACAAAAAAAAATGGTAGTGATCGACTGATCATGTAGATCGAACAAGAAAGAAACTACGAATTTGTCCCTCAACCACATCAAGCACATCAAACAAAAATATAAAATATACACACCAACCATACACATGCAAGTATGAGGTCATTAAAACTATAAATGTAAATAACATCCTAACATATAGATTACCATCATGAAATAACTGTAACATATACATTGTCATAAGCATTTAAATTGACATGAGAATAACCATACTCATCTAACTATAAACGTGCATGATATAACACATTATCCAAAGGCTCATAATAAATCAAATCAATAATTCAAATATCACTAAAATAATCAATGCACATATAAAACTAGCCTAAAAGAGTTTGGAAAAATTAACTGAAAAGAAAACTATGGGTGGGCACTAAATCCACCCTCCCTAGAATTAGGCTTACTCCTAGAAGCCTACAAACAAATAAGGCCATAAGTATTGTAAATCTTGTTGTACCCTACTGAGTCAAACAAGAATCAATGTGTGGGTCCCATTGGACCCTTTCCTTCTCTAAGGTTTGAACTTTGAGGATCATTCCCTATTGAAAACACCCTATGGGATCTACCATCATCTCCAACTGTAGGCTGAGAAGCTGTCGACCTCTGTGTAGGATCATAAGTTTCCAACCACTATCCTAAAAAATGGTGTTGAATGCTAGGGACAATTGATTGCTTTATGACCATACTACCCACAATAAAAACAATCTCCACCAAAACTTATCTCAACTAAAGGTAAACTAGATTTTTGGAAACTACCTCTACTAACCTCCTGATGAAAACTCTGAGTAGACCAACTAGGTGCATGATGCTTGATAGGCTGAGTGTTATGAAATTTGTTAGCTTGTGGTGACTGATTAGGAAAGTACTATCCAGGAAAGTATTGAACACTTTTCCTCCCGACCTTGCTGGGGTTCGGGGCCGGGCCGGGCCCTGAGCTGGGGTTTGGGGGTGGCAGCCCCCAAGAGCAGGGGTTTGGGGGTGCAACCCCCCCAATAAATTTTTTTTGAGGCTGACGTATTTTCAGTAATTTTTGGGCCAACATGTTGTAACTCATTCTAACCCTAAAGTGGCAAAAATATTGTATAATATGGCTTAGGGTTAGGGATTTCATTATGATGTATGATTTTAGTACTTGCAGTGGAATTGAGCTGTAAGGGATTACAAATTGTAATCAGGTTGTAATCAATGGATAATAAAATATTGGACTCGTTGTTGGTGGACGTAGCCTAGGGATTGGGTGAACCACGTTAAATTTTTGTGTCTCATGTTCTCTTCTGTGTGGTTTATTGTTTTGTGATATTGGTTATATCTGCATGTAATTGTTATTTTTGTTAGAAGTAGCCTTATTCAAACATTTGTATGCTTTACTTGTAGTGGAATATCCCAAAAATATTCCTTCATCTCCTCTAGAATCAAATTTTCCATTTCTCTCATCTTTCAAAATAAAGCATTTACTTCCAAAAATTTTGAAATAACTTACAGTAGGTTTGTGTCCAAACCATAATTCATAAGGTGTTCGGTTGGAGTCCTTCAGTTGTACTCAGTTAAGAACATACACAGCTATACTGACAGCTTCCCTCCAATATGTCTGAGCAACATTCTTCTGTATCATCAATGTTCTAGCACAGTCAATTATAGACCTATTCCTCCTTTCAACAATGTCATTTTGCTGAGGTGTCCTTGGTGCAGATACCTACCTTTTGATTCCATTCTCATTACAAAAATTAGTAAATTCATCAGAGATAAATTCACCTCCTCTATCAGATCTTAAACATTTTATTTCTTTTCTGGTTTCTTTCTCTACCTTAGCTTTATACCACTTAAACATTTTAAAAGCTTTAGATTTATCTTTCAAGAACATAATTGTCATCAGTCTAGTATAATCATCAACAAAAAAAATAAAATATTTGTCACTAGAATAGCTCTGAGTTCTCATAGGACCACTTAGGTCGGTATGAACCAACTCAAGTATCTTCTTTGTTGAATAGTCTTTGCTTTTAAAACTAGACTTAGTCATCTTACCTTTCTGACATTCATGGCACATGGCATGATTAGGTTTTGTCAAGTTAGGCAATCCTCTAACTATTCTCTTTCTACTAATCTTGATCATGTTGTCAAAGTTCACATGGCATAACCTTCTATGCCACAACCAAGCATCTTCATCATTTATTAACAAACAAGAAGACTGATCCATATCAAGATATAATATATTACCTCTGGATTGTGTACCAGTTTTGATAAGTCTTCCTCCATCATCATAGATTTTTAGCTTTTTTCTCTCAAAAGCCAATCAGTGGCCTGAATTATTAAGCTGAGCCACACTTATCAAATTATAGTTCAGTCCATCTACCCAGTATGCATTTTCACATTGTAGTCTATCATTGATCATCAGTGAGCCTTTACCTCTTACCATACAAGGTGCATCATTTTCCATTCTCATAGATCCTCCATTATACTCAACAAGATGATCAAACTTCTCTACATCACCGGTCATATGATGTGTACAACCATTATCTATGATCCATGTATCATTTCTGCTTATTTTAGAGATCAGTGCTATCTCTTCATGTTTCTCTTCTTCTTCTAAGTCATCTTTCATAGTAACAAATACAACTTCTATATCATCATCATAATCAGATTTAGTTTGAATATCTTTGGATATGTAACATACCTTTTTGCCTTTTTCATCTTGATTGTCTCTGTTGTAGTGTCGATAGCCTCTGTTGACTCTTCTTCCATAGCTTCCTTCAGATCAATCTTTGGATCTATCATCATCTTTCTTCTAAGGACATCTAGCAGTGATGTGATCAACTTCTTTACAATTAAAGCATGCTAAAGGTAGCTTACCTCTATACCTTCCTTTTCCTTTGGGAAATCTTCTAGCCATAAGTGCTTCAAGCTCATCAAGTTCATCATCGATATTGTCATCACTATCATAATTCTTACTATTCCTACTAGACTTTCCAATCTTCAAAGAAGACATGAAAGCAGATTCAACAGAAGGAACACTACCATTATCAAAAAATTTTAATTCAAAAGTTGTAAGTTTACCAATCAGAGTTTCAAGAGTAAGGTTGGATGTAGCTCTTATTTCATGAATTGCAGAAATCCTGATTGCATAAATCGGTAGCAAAGTTTTGAGAATCTTGCTTATCACTGTTTCATCATCAATCACTCCATTAGATGCTCTAATAGCATGTACCACCTCTTTGAGTCTATTTGAGTATTGTACAATGTTTTCACCTTCTTTCATTCTCATATCATCAAATTTTCCTCTCAGACTTTCAGCTCGGGCTCTTTTGACATTTAGATCTCCACTGTATATTTGTGCTAATTTATCTCACATTCCTTTGGTAGTTGTGCATGTCTTGATATCTTAAAATTTAGTGTTGGTACAGGAAGCAACAAGTTCCATCATAGAAACATTGTGTTCATGCTTTTCCTTCAATTGATCAATAGTTAAGGGACTAGTGGGCGGTTGTATGTAGCCATTCTCCATTAGATCTAGTGATGAGTTCCCAATTCTAGATATGTGCAGCTTCATTCTACTTTGCCATACTACAAAGTTCTCTTTGTTTAGTTTTGGTACTTCCCTCTTATACATCTTGAGACCTTTATGCTTAAGTCCTTAAAACTCTATTCCAAGCAACCAATGCTCTAATACCAATTGTTAGAATAACTGAGGGGGGGTGAATCAGTTATCCAATGTCCCAAATCAAAATGTATAATTCAAAACAATTTCTTCAATTTATGCTCATCGGTAAACAATAATAACTCTTATTGTCTGTGCTTTTTATTGATTACCAGTCTAATGCTAAAACAATTTACCAATTAAATCTAACATGTAACATGTAAAGAATGATAACAAACAAATATCACAATCAACACATAATGCAAGAGATTTAACATGGAAACTTTGTAAAGGGAAAAACCACTTGGGACCGGCAACCCAAAATTGTTCACTCTTCTGAAGTGAGGTCGATTAAGACCCAACCCTGTTAAAGGTTACAAACACACTGTCAAGTGTGACCTTTTTAGAGGATTTTAGACTAGAAGTTATCATCCAACTAGCATTCACTATGGGGTTGACAGGATAACAATGTTCATTCTATGAATGATACATCATAAGACTTTCAGAGTCCACTCGGTTAAGAGGTTTTGACTGTATACAATGGTTAAATATGTAACAGTAAATGATCTGCCCTAATACAACTTCAATTGTAGATTATAGATCAATATTTAGTCCATACAAATCCTTCTGATCAATAATTCACTTCAGATTCAATACTGTATCAACTTACTATCCGTCGGTAATTACTCTTTATATCTCGATAATTGTTTTGCAGCTCAGTTCTCACTAACCAGTATGATCAAAATACATGAAATCCTTGTTCATGCGATATTCCTATAGCTTCTTCTTCTTTTTGGCATTTTCATAAAGAAAATATATTCTCTTATATAGACGAGTAAATCATTTTCTTCTCCACCATCAGATTTTGTCGCTTAACCTCATTCATAGATTTTGCCACTTCAAAGTTTCTCAGTACTTGTGTCAATAACACATTTCAATCTTTTCTATTAGATCTCCTTTGAATTTTGTCAGTCGTCGATCTATGTAACAAACATTATCTATTACCTTGATGTTATACTTTTGCCATCTCATCAATCTTATCGGCTAAACTAATCATTTAATACATTTTTTTCTACTCGGTTAACAAAGAAATATGTCAGTGAACACTGCTCAGTTAATACTGCGATCGGTATACACTACACTCCGTCGGTGTATACTAGAAATTCTTCATTTACCGACAACACTGCTTTGTGTCTTTTAGCTCTATACTTCGTCATAGATGAATGCAACATAATAAAGTCAATATCATCAAGTCATAGACTCATCAAAAAGTTACTCAATGTGTTCCTTATTCCCATCTATCATATACATCTTTCCTCATGTAGATTTCTCTGTTCTTCATCTCTTTCACCTTTCTTCAAATGCCTCGGTATAGTAACTTACAAGATAAGTGTTGTCAAACTAGTTGACATCAATGACAACATAATACTAATTTAATCATATTACATATCTAATCATCAACTCCTTAGTGATCTTGCAATCACAGATTCTTCAATCAGATTCCAAATAAGTTGTAGTCCAATAATTTTTGCCTTGTTATTCCTAACAAGTGGTATTAGAGCGAGGTTATTTCATTTGTTCTTTCATATATTCTCTAAAGCAGGTCTCATGAGTCAGTGGGAGAGTCTCTTAGTTAAGTGGGAGAAATGGAAGATGAGGGTAGGCTAAAGGTTGAAAAGTTGAATGGGTAGAACTTCCAGTTATGGAAGATGAAAATGGAGGACTATCTCTATCAGAAAGATTTATGGTGGCCATTAGAGGGAATAGCCAAGAAAGAGGAAAAAATGTCTCAGGAAGATTGGGATATTTTGGATAGGAAGACACTGGGGAGTATTCATTTATGCCTGGCACAATTGGTGGCATTCAATATTGTTGGAGCAATGAAAGCTAAAGATCTAATGGATACCCTAGCAAAGTTGTATGAAAAGCCTTCAGCTTCAAACAAAGTATTTCTTATGAAGCGTTTATTTAATATGAAAATGGTAGAAGGTGGATCAGTCACTGATCATTTTAATGAGTTTAATATAGTTAGAAGTTAGTTAGCCTCAATTAAAATTAATTTTGATGAAGAGGTTAGGGCTATCTTGATTTTGTGTTCTTTGCCAGAAAGTTGGAATGGCTTGGTAATGGCTATTAGTAATTCTGTTTCTAGTTCTAATACCCTAAAGTTTGATGATGTTATTAGTGTTATATTGAGTGAGGAAATTCATAGGAAAAGCTCAGGGGCATCCACATCAGGTAGTGTATTAAATGCAAAAAGTAGAGGCAGAACAAGAGATAGAGGAAACAACTCTAGAAATTGTGGGAAATCAAGAGGAAAATCAAAGGGAAAGAAGTCTAAATCCAAAGGGCCAAATGATTGCTGGTACTGTGGAAAACCAGGTCATAAGAAGAAAGATTGTTGGTCTTAGAAGAAAGATCAAGGAGACAAAAATGATGGAAACAAGGAGACAAATGTGGTAAGTAACAAATCTGAAGAGGATGCTTTGCTCTTGTCTTTAGAAAATGTTGATGATTCATGGGTGTTAGATTCAGGGGCTTCATTTCATGCTACACCTCGTAGAGGTTATTTTGTTGATTATGTCCAAGGGGATTTTGGGCTAGTTTATTTGGGAGATAATGAACCCTGTCAAATTGTTGGAAAAGGGAAAATCAAGATTAAGTTGCACAATGGGAATCACTGGCTACTACAAGAGGTAAGACATGTTCCAAGGCTGAGTAGAAATTTAATTTCAGCAGGGAAACTTGCTGATGAGGGTTGCACAGTTACTTTTAATGATAAAAATTGGAAGGTTTCAAAAGGTTCCTTAGTAGTAGAAAAAGGTGTGAAAGTAGGCACCTTATATCTTCGTACAGGTCATATTGTTCTTTCTACTTTAATTGTTTCAGAAGATAATGAATGTTTAGGAACAGTGGCTGCAGTTGAGTAGGAAGAAAATCAAACTATTGCTATAGATTCTGACATAGCACGGTGGCACAACAGACTCAGGCACATGAGTGAGAAAGGTATGAAATTACTTCATTCAAAGAAAGTTTTACCTGGTCTAAAATGTGTTAATATAGATTTCTGTGAAAGTTGTGTTTATGGAAAATAAGAGAGAGTTAGTTTTGTGAAGAGTGGAAAGGAAAAGAAAAATGAGAGATTAGAGCTTGTGCATACAGATGTATGGGGACTAGCTCAGGTATCTTCCCTTGGTGGCTCTTTGTATTATGTTACATTTATAGATGATGCAACAAGAAAAGTACGGATTTATTTCCTTAGACAGAAATCTGATGTATTTCAAACTTTTAAGAAATGGAAATGCTTGGTTGAGAATGAGACTGGTAAAAGGTTAAAATGTCTTAGATCTGATAATGGTGGTGAGTATTGTAGCACAAAATTTGAAGATTGTTGTTCCTCTAATGGTATTCGTAGGTAGAAAACTATACCAAGGACTCCACAAGAAAATGGAGTGGTTGAACGCATGAACAAGACAATAATGGAGCATGCAAGGAGTATGAGGTTGCATGCTAGGCTGTCCATAAATATGTGGGTAGAGGCTGTGAACACTACTATTTATTTAATCAATAGAGGCCCCTCTACTCCTTTGGACTATGGTATTCCAGAGGATGCATGGAGTGGTAAGAAGGTGAGTTATTCTTTTCTCAAAACCTTTGGTTGTGAAGCTTTTGCACTTATAGATTCTGAAAACAAAACCAAGCTAGAAGCTAAGTCAAAGAAATGTGTATTTTTTGGATATGGCATTGATGAATTTGGTTATAGGCTTTAGGATTTTGAAAATCATAAAATTGTAAGAAGCAGGGATGTCATATTCAATGAGAAAGTATTGTACAAAGATCTGTTGCAACAACATGAGAAGAAAGAAAATGACTATGTAGTACTGGATGATACTCCAAAAATTGATGTTCTAGTAGTTCCTTATGCTCTGCAACAATAGCAACAACAAATACCACACACCCCAGTGAATGTTAGATGGTCAACAAGGCTAAGTAGACCTCTAGAGAGATTCTATCCCTCTTTGTATTCTATTTTATTAACAGATGCTGGTGAACCTGAATGTTATAATGAAGCTGTGTAGGTGGATACAAAGCTTTAGTGCGAATCTGCAATGACTAATGAAATGGAATCCTTGATGAAAAATCAAACATGGGATTTATGTAAGTTACTTGCAGGTAAAAGGGCTTTACAGAATAAATGGGTTTATGAGATAAAAAAAGAGGATGGAGGTAAGAAAAGATTTAAAGCCAGATTAGTCGTAAAAGGATTTGCATAGAAACATGGTATTGATTTTGATGAGATTTTTTCTCCAGTTGTTAAAATGACTTCTATTCGTACTATTTTAAGTATTGTGGCTACTGAAGATTTGCATTTAGAGTAGCTTGATGTTAAAACAACCTTTCTTCATGGTGATTTGAATGAAGAAATATATATGGTACAGCCACAAGGTTTTGAGGTCAAGGGTAAGGAGAATTTGGTGTCTAGATTGCAAAAAAGTTTGTATGGCTTGAAGCAAGTACCTCGACAATGGTATATTAAATTTGATACTTTTATGAATGAGAATGGATATACTCAATGTAATTCTGACCATTGTGTTTATTTTAAGAGGTTGGATGATGAAAACTACATTATTTTATGTTTATATGTTGATGATATGCTTGTAGCTAGATCTAACATGGATCATATTAAGGGGTTGAAACAACAGCTAGCAAAATCTTTTTCTATGAAGGATTTGGGGGTAGAAAAACAAATCCTTGGTATGAAAATTTGCAGAGATAGGAAAAATAGGAAATTGTCTCTATCTCGGGCTGATTATATTGAGAAGGTGTTGCAATGTTTCTCTATGGAGAATGCCAAAGCTGTTAGCACACCTTTTCCTGGTCATTTGAAATTGACTAAGGATATGTGTCCCAAGACACCAGAAGAAGAGACTAAAATGTCTAAGGTACCTTATGCTTTAGCTATAGGGAGCTTAATGTATTCTATGGTATGTACTAGGCCAGATATTGCACATGCAGTGGGAGTCATTAGCTGGTATATGAGTAACCTTGGTATTGAGCATTGGAATGCAATCAAATGGATTCTAAGATATTTGAGAGGTACAGTCAGCAAGTGTTTACACTTTGGGGGTTCTACTACTGTACAAGGCTATGTTGACTTAGATTTGGTAGGAGATATAGATAGCAGGAGGAGTACTACAGGTTGTGTATTTACTATTGGTGGGATAGCAGTGAGTTGGATTTCTCTACTACAAAAGGTGGTTGATTTATCCACTATAGAGGCAGAGTATGTTGCTGCTACAGAGGCAGCCAAGGAGATGATATGGCTTTAATTCTTCATGGAAGAATTGGGACATCCATAGAAGGATAATTTGGACATCCATAGAAGGATAATTTTCTACATATAGATAGCCAAAGTTCCATTCATCTTGCAAAGAATTCTACTTTGCACTCAAAGACAAAACACATACAGTTGTGGTACCATTTCATTCGGTTAGTTTTGGATGATGGGAAGTTAAAGCTGGAAAAGATTCATACAGATGATAATCCAGTAGATATGTTCACAAAGGTAGTAAAAAGGGAGAAGTTGAACTCGTGTTCAGCTTGTTGGTCTTCTAGACTAAACAGAATAAAGAAATAGTTGAGTCCAGGGTGGTTCGATCCAGTGGGAGCCTCATATGGTAGCAATATTGCTATAGGATTAGTCTCCAAGTGGGAGGTTTTTTAGTGTGGATACTGATCAATCACCAAGTGGGAGATTGTTAGCTTGTGGTGACTAATTAGGAAAGTACTATACACTTTTCCTCCCGACCTCACCGGGGTTCAGGGCCGGGCCGGGCCTCGAGCGGGGGTTTGTGGGAAATAGCTCCCAAGAGCAGGGGTTCAGGGGTACAGCCCCCCAGGAGAATTTTTTTGAGGCTGACATATTTTTGATAATTTTTGGGCTGACATGTTGTAACTCATTCTAACCTAAAGTGGCAAAAATATTGTATAATATGGATTAGGGTTAGGGATTTCATTATGATGTATGATTTTAGTACTTGCAGTGGAATTGATTTGTAAGGGATTATAGATTGTAATCAGGTTGTAATCATTGGATAATAAAATATTGGACTCGTTGTTGGTGGACGTAGCCCAGGGATTGGGTGAACCACGTTAAATCTTTGTGTCTCGTGTTCTCTTTTGTGTGGCTTATTATTTTTTGATATTGGTTATATTTGCATGTAATTGTTATTTCTGCCTTATTATTCCTAACAAAATTTCCTAGGCTAAGAACTACCACCCTGAGCTAGAGAAGAGAATCCCTTCTTCTACTAGTCTTGATTACCTCATGAGAAGGTAGAAGGGTTCTGAGAGTTCCCAACTCTTTGAGACTAATTTCCCCTAGATCTCGAAGGTGTAAGACCACTAGGCTAAACACCCATCTGACCACCTTGATCCAAAGCTAGATTTGACTCTGCTGAGGTAACCTTAATAACTACCTCCTTGAGGGTCTTAGGTTTGAAAACCTTAACTCCCCCAATGATGTGACGATTAAGCCCCTTAATGAAATGTTGAACCATTAGTGGTGAATTTTTACCAAAAACTGCATAAGGATTGAGCTCAAAGAAATGACGCTCATAATCCTAGACAGTCATAGTTAATTACCGCAAATTATGGAACTCATATGTGCACTATTTTTGCCACTGATCATATAGAAATCATTCCCAAAAGTTCTCAAGAAATAGCTCCCAGGTAACAGTCTCTATGCTAAGCTCAAGTTTTTATTCTTCTATTCTCCACCAAGTAGTTGTAAAACCTTCAAGGTGCATGATAGCACACCTTGCCCTAACATTGGTATCAAATTTATACATAGAAAAACATAGATCCAATGTGATGAGTCATGTCTCTGCCTCAAAACCAGTACCAAGACCATCAAAGGGAGGAGGTTGTTATCTCAGAAGGTCTCTCATCTGATTAGCCTTTGCAACCCCCTGACTGACGGTAGTGTCCCTCCTCCTAGGACTCCTGGATCTTTATCTATCCTCATTCTCATAATAGTGTGACTCTTCCCTCTTAGTCCTATTATGAATGGGTAGATGTTCTAGAATAGTATGAAGTATCTACCTAGTATTAGGCTCTCTAGAATCACCATGCTACTCACCACTATCCTCATGCAAAATCTCATCTCTATGAATCACAGGAGGGACGTGAACCCTACCTCTCCCATGTCCTCTACTATAGCCTCCACTACAACCTCTACCAACAGATCTAGTCTTAGTGGCGATCTTTCCTAAAACATCCAAACAAAAGAATGATATCTCAAAACTAGTTAAGAGTAATAAAGACATGATGTATAGTCATAAAAAGATAGTTTGGAATACAAAGTGTTATATGCCTTTAAGTTTTATTTGTTTCAAGTTTTTAATTATTTAAACATCTAGTGGGCGTAAAAATTCCCAGAGTTCCCAATGTAGAAACTTGGGCTCTGATACCAAGTGTAATGCCCCACCAAGGAACCTATGAGAGATTAACCTAAAACATGCTACTAAGTTTACAATTTTTTTTTCTTCTTAAGAGTCTACAAACAAAAATGAATAACAATGTGGAAGCAATACAATATAATACAACTCATATACATAAATGTAACTCAAGCATAGATTACAAATCCCAAGGGTTCCTTGACATAGATTATGTAAATGTTAATTAATCTACTTAATACAACAACCATACAAAATCTCCACATAATTTAAATAAGTACATCATCTTATGCATGAAATCGAGATACAATTGATACCACAAGATATACAGATAACCCACATCAACTACACAAGTTGCAAGGTATGTAATAATAATCCAAATATAAAATACAATCTGATATCTCTAAAGTAACTGGACAATAATATAAGAACATAATGTAAGAAGATAAGAATACATCTCCAACGATGATGAACAAGAGGATACAACTTCTACAAGGATCATCCAACACTGGTACATGAACGTTAAAATCTTAAATGGTAAGAGAATCACTACCACCCAACCTCATGGAACCTAAATGGTCCACTCCCACTGTGTTGAGGAGATAACCATATACCCCACTCAGATAAAAAATATAGAAATCAACCATAATACAAACTAAGAAAGGGATCCTGAAAACTCTCTATCTCAAAAGGTATAATAGAATAATAATTAAGGTAAAACATACTCAACCAGAGGCAACCAACACCTATAGGAAACCTAAGATGCACATGGGAAAGTGTCATCACATGAGTCAAATCTAGAGTTATCCTGGCAGTCTCTCAAGAACCTAACACCCTAGTGACTCTATGCAGTATCAGTAATCCTCTCATACATATGAGGTACCAACTATGCTATATCCAAGTCCATGCAGGTGAAAAGCATCTTCTCACAAACCATCCTATCCTGTACTAGCGCTCAAAGCATAGGTGAGGAACACATACATCTTATTAGTGTTTCTATCCTAATAGATTTTATTATGTTATTACTTTATTAAGTCACTTGCAATAAGTTATCCTGACAACCACTTGCAAGCCCTAATGCCTATTGCAAGCCACTCCCCACCTATACACTTAGTTAACCTAACTAGGCTCACAACTAGATAATAATAGAATGATAACAATAATCCTCAAATTAATTCCTTAATGTAATAGGAACACACTGGTTCTCGCATAATCACAATATCATAACAACACTCTCAAAGTGCCCTCAAAACATGAGCTTCAATAGAACAAGGTTGATAGTAAAGATCGAGACCATATTTCCCCATGTGAAATATGTAACCCAAAACACAACTATACAAGACAACCTTCATACCACATGATAACCAAAATAAAATCACAAGGCGATTATAAATCACTCAAATGACCTTGACTCAAAAATTAATATAAAAAGTTATGGTCAAACTCATGTAACTCGTGCAACACAAAATATACCCCAAAAAACTCTTGTATACAATTTCTCAAAGTCAACCTAAACCCCCAAATTAACAACGACAATACCACAAGGTTTAGGCAACAATCCAACAAATCACAATTTCATACATATAAAGAAAAAATACAATTTTCTTAATTTAAATCCAATTATCAATCCAATAACTAATTCTATTAATCATTTAAAATAAATCTCATCATAATTGTCAACATTAAAAAATGATATAAATACTAAATCATGATCACATCATAAGAAATAACAATCAATTATTAATTATTAATAATTAAACTTAATTAAAAATAACCTAATTAATAAAATTAATTAATTAATATTATTAACACTTAGTAATAAATATTAATTAGATAAAAATAAAACTTATTTAAGTACCAATTAATAAAATTATAAATAAAATCTTAATTTTATATAAAAAACTAAATTACAAAAAAATAAAGGGGGGGGGGGGGGGGGGGGGGGGAAGGGGGTTGTGTACCCACGAGCACCCCCTCCTTGCCTGTGGCATACCGCAAGGTGCTTGCAGTTCCTACAAGCCTTGTGGTCCCTACAAGCCTTGTGGTAGCTACAATGCAAGGCTTGCACAGTGGGGGTGGTGGCCCACCATGTTTATAGATATATTTCTATCAAAATTCTCTGACACATAAATAACAAGCACGATGGGGGTGGTGGCCCACCATGTTTAATTTGTGTGAGATCCTACGTGCACAACTAATAGACAACATTAAAGCTATTAAACATGATATGACCAAGATATTTAGATTTGGGTCTTTGATCATATACATGTACTTCCACATTCTTGGAAGAGTGTCAGATTTGTATTTGGACAAGAGTATGCCTACAATGCCACAGATATCCTTTAAATCAACTACTGAGAGTACACTAAGGATTATAAAACATTGGAATTGAAGACTTTTAGGGTTAAGATGTAGATGAGATATAAAATACTAGAGAGTATTGTAGAGAAATACAAAGATAGTATTTGTTTCATGGTTGAGACTGATACAACATGCATGGAGGTAGTTGAGCCAAGAAAAAAGTGGATCTATCCACTTGGATATGAGATTGATGAAAAAGTCCTAGAAGCATATGCACAAGTATTTATATCAGCCCCTACAGACCCTAATGAACCTAGATGGGGAACCTATGAAGAGAAAACAAGAGAAGTTGATGCAGTTTTGAACAAGGTTGTAACAAAAAGGAAGGTTGCCAAGGTTACTTCAAAGATTTTGACAATTCATGGAGTATCACAAGAAGATTTAGACAAAGCAAGGCAAGAGAAGATTTCTTTGGAAATAGAGACATAATCTGAGGATCCAAAGATGAAGAAGGTGAAAATAGAGAAATTAGATGACAAGAAGGGTAAAAATGATATTACTCCTCCTGTGCCCATAATAAAAGTTGACCTTACTGCTCCTCCTGAGTATAAGGCAATGCCTAAGAGGAAGAAAGAGATCAACATTGGTCATTCATCCTTGCGAGTAACAATGAACAAGAAGAATACTCAAGCACCCCCAAAAGTAAGCTTCAAACCCAGTCTAAGTGTGTTGAGTACAAGGATCATTGATGAAGGTAGGATAGATCAAGTAGGGAAGTTCTATGGAAAATATAGTAAAATTGACAAATAAAAAATCCATGGAATGATTGTCAAACATATGCTGAAGTTCAAAAAGACAGTCCTAGAACTGAAGACTACAATTCCAGATAATGTGTGGGACATCCTAGAATTCCTAAAGAGACAGGCCAATGAAGAGGACCTAAGGATAAGGGAAAACACCTTAGATGAAACCTTCCCAGTATGGTCGCTAAAGAAAACAAGTTATTGTTGTATACACCTAAAAATGGTCACCTAGACTATTAGCCCCCATTTGCTAAATCATCAATTGTTTATTCTTGATCAAATCCTAGTTCTATCATTTATTTGATTATTTTCTATGGGCTAACCATCTTATCCTAAGTCTTTATTTATTAAAAGGAATATTCCCTCCCCTTTTAATAAATAAAAAGCCCCCACTTTTCCTCTTATCCTAAGTTGCACAAATAAAGCATTATTCTTATTTTATAAAAAGGGAAAAAGCACTTTTTGTCTCATATGGACACAAAAGTCAACTCTTATTTTCTCATTGGAGGATATTTGTGCACATGGATTGCTCCTCTTTCAAGCTCCACCCTTGATTAAATCTTTTTCCTCTTAATCTCCATGGTCCATTGATTTTTCACCTCCTATAAAAGAAGAGCTCTCTTCCTCATTTGCACACACAAATTTTTATGCTATTGTTATGCTATAGGTTTTCTAGGTCATCTTGGAGCTTTTGGAGATATTCTTGCATCTAGGGTTTGAAGATTTAGAGCATTGTTGGGATTCATCTTGGATCTTCATCAACACTCTATCTTCTTGTCTTCATTCTTGCATCATCATGGCTTTCTTGCTTCATAGTTAGATTTCTTTTCTTGCATAGTAGTTTCATTTTCATGGCATTCTTAGTTTAGATTTTCTTTATGCTTTAGATTAATTCATTGAATCTCTCATTGCATGGTTTACTATCAAGGTTATTGGCTTAATAGCTCTAGCTAAGAGCATTCTTAAAACCCTTGCACTCCATGCCTAGGGAGCTATGGATTGATTTGTGAGGGCTCATTCTTGAGTTTCCTTGCATGTAATGATTCATAGAAGTGTGACACATTTATAGCACACATTTTTTGGTGCCCACCGTGGGGCAACCCACTTTTTTACATGCTGGTTTTGATTATTTTTTGAGCTAACACTTGCTGGTTCTGATTATTTTTGGAGTTAACCCTTGTGCAGATTTGTTTGGAGATGGGAAACCCTAGATTTTAAAGATTTGATCATATCTCCCAAAAGACTTAGTGTTTTGGTCTAAAATTTTTTTTTCAAGTTGGAAACATATTAGAGAAGCTCCAAAAAAAATTTCAAAATTTTTGGAAATGATTTGTATTTTTTATGATTTTTTCTTGATTTTTTATAAAAAATTGATTTCTAGCGAAAATCAGCATATTTTTCAAAAATTTTTACATTTTTGGAAAGGTCTTGGAATTCTACAGGGGGTCCATTCATTGTATTTTTAATTTAGAGATCATATCATAGCTCATTTGGTTGATTTACAAAAACTAGTTTATTTGGGTAAAATGGCTCTCTAGGGAACAAATGAAGAGATTTTTCTGAAATTTTTACATTTTTGGAAAGCTCTCTATTTTTTGACAGAGGTCTCTTTTTTGAATTTTAGGTTTAGGGTCCAAATTCATGTGGTAAAAATCAGATCTTGTTGACTAGGTCAAATGCAAAAAAAATAAAATTTTGTGATGGGTATGCACTTATTTTTCATTGTTCAATGCATGATATGAGTTATCATTTGGATTATTTTCTGGTTATCATTGCTCCTAACAATTAATTTTTAGATCTAATCCTAGGGTTTGCATAAGTTGGATATACATTGCATATCTTGTTTGCTTGTTCTTATCTTGTTCATTTGAAGGTGCTCTTGCTTTCATGGAATATGCTTAAAACAAAGCGTTGGACTTGAGGTATTTTGTTACATCCCTAAAACACTTGGATCTTGGGATTAAAATTGAACCTCTCATGTGTTTGGCTTGAGTGTTTACATGCTTTCATAGAACACATTTCAATTGATGCTCTTAATGGGAAATGAATGAACATAGATTTGCTTTCATAAAAGTTTGTGTAAGTGAATGCTTGTGTTTGAACCCTAAGTAATTCTTGATTCCAATATCAAATATCTCATTGAGTGATTTAGGGCATGGATTCATTCTTTGTTTATATAGGGAGTTAAATGCACCACTTTGTGGACTCACTCTATGTTTGCTTGAAAAGTTAAATATTCCATTGATTCAACCCTTTGTCATTTGTGAGTAGTATTGATAAGCAACTTTAGATTACTTGTGATTGATCTAGATTGCTATCTTGGGTTATTGGACTCGCTAATCCATCGGCCCCTCATTTCTGCCCCATAGTTGCAAGATCAGTGTTACATTAAAGGGGAGGGGTCTACAGGAAAGAAGCGTTAATTGCTCCACTTGGCAACCCTTTTGTGCTTTTTGGAACTCACTTGTTTTCTAAGGTGTGGACTCACTTTGAGTTGATGTGAGGAGTTAAATGTTCCACTTTTGGGCTCACTATGAGTTGGTGTGAGGAGTTAAATGTTCCACTTTTGGACTCACTTTGAGTTGGTGTGAAGAGTTAAATGTTCCACTTTTGAACTCACTTTGAGTTTGTGTGAAGGGTTAAGTGTTCCACTTTTTGGACTCACTTCACATTCTCTTGAAGGGTTAAATGTTCCACTTTTGGACTCGCTTCACATTATCTTAAAGGGTTAAATGTTCCACTTTTGGACTCGCTTCACATTCACTTGAAGGGTTAAGTGTCCCATTTTTGGACTCACTTTGCATTTACTTGAGGATTTAAGTGTTCCACCTTTAGTGCTCTAAATACTTTTGATAGTGAATTACTTAATTTTATTTTTAGAAGGCCTGCTTGGGGACACACCACCTCAAGGGACGACCTTAACTCCTGTGTTTCGGTGGAGTATAAATAGCGGGTGGTGAATCGAAAGACACCTCTCTTGGGAATTGAGTTTGATATCACTCTTGGCTAAGCCTCAAAGAACTTTATAGCTTTGAGAAGTGAAGGAGGAGATTTGGGTTACCGTCTCCCCCTGGCTGTGTGATTTTGGATTCTTCTCATCTACAGATTTGGGCCTCACATACCTTGCGTATATCGAGGACTCCCTTTAGAAAAGCCATGTATACCCTTATAGATAGCATGCTAGGATGTTGTTGTGTTTTATGTGCCTGCTAAAACATTTTCAAGAACATACACAAGTAGCATCTCTAGGGAGTAGAAATACTAAGTCACTATCTCTATTCATGTGCAAGGTTTTTTTGCCCCTTGCTCATTGTTTGAAGACAATTGCTTTCTTGAACTCCTTGATTGCTGTCTTATGTGCTTGATCAATGATAAAAATCTATTGATATGCTTACTTGATCTTTTAAAATGCTTCAAAACTAAGTTTTTCACTTTCACTGGTCAAAAAGTCATACAAATCTACAACAGTATCGCATGCCTTACTGAGAAATATCACGCGATAGTTCGCACCTTGCTATTTTATCACGCGCTTTGCTGAGGTATATCGCGTGATAGTTCATGCATTCTGGACTATCGCCCCGCTAGCCTGGAGTCTATCGCCCAACCATATTGCAGTCTATTGCCTGGCTTAAGGTGAAGTATCACCCAAACTAAGAAGTATCGCCCTGTCTGCCTGGAAAGTATCACCCAGAATCTTTTTGCTGTCCTGTCATTGCTACAATTCGGAGTGGCTAAAATTGCACTTTAACCTGTCGTAGAGTGTCTTTTTCTGTTCTTACCTGAAACTGGTTTGTTACCTACATGCTTAGATTTGTTCTAGACTGAAACAAATGAGCTAAAACTATTGGGTTTGAGTTTAACGAATGCTACTCTTGATCGCTTGTCGCATCACGGTTACCTCTCTAGCTACTTGCTTATTGAGCTTCTTGCTCATTGCTCGGCTTTAGTCAATTGATTGCTGTAAGTGCTTGAGCACTTTTGACGAGCCATCTCTCTATTGTTCTACTTTGACAAGTGATCTTTATTAGCTTTGCTTATCTCAAATCTAAGAAACTTTGTCTCATTCTATTAGTCAACCAACATCTCTTTTCATACCGGTTACAACTCGGTCTCAATTTGAGCAGGAGACTCATCCTCCGTTCAATTATACACAGTTACCTTCTCCAACTAGACGTTCAAAAGCACCCATTAGCAATAACAGTTCTAGTTTTGACCAATCTGAGAATTCTAAGGCTACACCGTGGTATAAAGGAGGTTTCCTCTTTTCCGCATTCAAGACCCCCAAAAACACAGACAGTGTCTCACTCACTTTGACTGAACAAGAAAAGTTTCAACTCTTGCAAGAACACTTTGAGCGTAAGGATAATCAAGTGCACTTAGACAAAGAACACAATCAAAAAAGGATGGATGCTACTAGGCGCATGGCTTATAGAGGGACATTTCATGAGCAACCTGAGACTAGTAATCATGAGCATAGACCTCTTTTTAATGGCAACAATGGCAACAACACGCCACCAAGATCTCCTCCAAGAACCACTTTTGGTATGCCTTCTTCACCTCCTAGACCTCCTCCCTCTCAACATGAGGCAGAGGCTAATGATGAGATTTCTAGTGAGGATCTTATGAGATGTGAACAAGATGTGGATTTCCAACGAATGATGCATAAGCTTTTAGAGCGTAATGGCGATCAATATTTTCAATATATGACTTCTAGAGGATACAAGCTTCCTCCCGGCTATGATGTCAGACAAATTGTCCAACAAAGAGTACCAACTGAATTGGAAGTCCTTCGAGAAGAATTACATCGGACAAATCAACGCCTTACCCAAATGGCATTAGAAAGAGAGCCTCCAAGGGTCTCTTTTGTAGAATCAATTTGTGCTCTTCCTTTTGATAAAGATCTATACATGGTCCCGTTTCCTAAGGATATTGAGGTTCCTAAATATGACAAGTATGATGGAAATGGTGACCCTCATGACCATGTGTGTCATTTTTATGCTCTTAGTATGGACTTTCTTCATGAAGACACATATCTCCTATGCTTATTCCCTCGAAGCTTAAGAGGCCAAGCTTTGGAATGGTTTGTGAAATTGACACCACCGCTTAAGACTTTTTATGAGTTAGCTCAGTGATTTACCCAGCAGTACTCTTACAACATCCAACAACCTGTCACTGTGATAGATCTTGGTAATCTAAGATAACATCAAGGTGAGCCATTTGCAACTTACTTACAATGTTGGAGGTCATTGTATTCTCGATATCCTTGTCAGCTACCTGAAAGGGAAAAGATTGATATTTTTGTCAACACTCTTGTGCTTGAGCTGTATTATGATCTAAGGAAACAACTATTCTCCTCTTTCAATGACATGGTTGAAAGTGCATATCGAATTGAGGATGTAGCTATAAGAAAAGGGGATATTGTTATTAATAAAGATGCTAAAGGCAATGGCAAAGACAAGAACAAACCTTGGAATAAGAACAAGTATGTTGTTAATGATGGGGTTGTTGATGCTCCTAAAGTTAAAGAGCCCGCTTTCAATCTCTCCAACGCTATCTATGCAGCAAAAAAACAAGAAGCTAGCAACACTCACAATGCTCCTAAACCTCAATATGCAGATAAGCCTAAGAAGTCATTTTGAAAGTGAGTCTATACCAAGTTGGCAGAACCTTACGATGTGATCCTTAAGACTTTGGTTGATAATGGATATCTTACGCTTCCTGATAAACCTGGTAACTGGGATTTGATAAATAAGCCTGATTGGTGGAGAGAGGATCATTACTGCCATTATCATAGAAATAAGGGACATCCAACAGACAATTGTTTTAGGCTTAAGGATGATATTCAGGATCTTATTGAGAATGGCACAATCTCCACTGATGGCTTAACTAAAAATTCTGATCACATAGCTTTCAAAGATCCTCTACCTAAGCATGATAAGGGGGAAACCTCTCAAACACATAAGAAGAATCATGATGCTAAGATCAATTACACGTATCTTTCTAATACACCTATGATCAACATGGTAGAGTCCGTTGAGAGTGTTCTAATGATGAGGTCTCAAGATGATAATAAAGCCAATCATGGTAAGCCAAAGTTGATCTTGCAAACACGTGATAGTTCATCTTCCCAAAGTGAGACACTGAATGCTATTACTAGGGGGAAAGCCAAGATTGTCCTTAAAAATGTGTAAGATCCCAAACAAGCTTTGCCTTCCAAACAAGTGGCTCCTTTAGCCACCCCTAGCTATGATCTTGTCCAACATTTGCAAAAGACACCAGCACAGATATCTATCCTTGAGTTGCTTCGGTTATCCTCTTCGCATAGAGAGATTCTTGATGAGGCTCTACATACAACACGTGTTCCTAATGACATTGATCTGAATCAATTTCAGGCTATGGTCAACCACATTTCATCTCCGCTATCTCTCTCCTTTTCTGCAGAAGATGACATATCTATTGCTCACCCTCATAATCTAGCTTTACACATTGAAGTTCTAGTCTACAATAACCATGCAATGAGAGATTCAATGAATTAATCTAAAGCATAAAGAAAATCTAAACTAAGAATGCCATGAAAATGAAACTACTATGCAAGAAAAGAAATCTAACTATGAAGCAAGAAAGCCATGATGATGCAAGAATGAAGACAAGAAGATAGAGTGTTGATGAAGATCCAAGATGAATGCCAACAATGCTCCAAATCTTCAAACCCTAGATGCAAGAATATCTCCAAAAGCTCCAAGATGACCTAGAAAACCTGCAGCATAACAATAGCATAAAAATTTGTGTGTGCAAATGAGGAAGAGAGCTCTTTTTTTATAGGAGGTGAAAAATCAATGGACCATGGAGATTAAGAGGCAAAATATTTAATCAAGGGTGGAGCTTGAAAGAGGAGCAATCTATGTGCACAAATATCCTCCAATGAGAAAATAAGAGTTGACTTTTGTGTCCATATGAGACAAAAAGTGCTTTTTCCCTTTTTATAAAATAAGAATAATGCTTTATTTGTGCAACTTAGGATAAGAGGAAAAGTGGGGGCTTTTTATTTATTAAAAGGGGAGGGAATATTCCTTTTAATAAATAAAGACTTAGGATAAGATGGTTAGCCCATAGAAAATAATCAAATAAATGATAGAACTAGGATTTGATCAAGAATAAACAATCGATGATTTAGCAAATGGGGGCTAATAGTCTAGGTGACCATTTTTAGGTGTATACATTTGCCCCTCTTTGACTAATGTGTGATCGATCTGGGAACACATGTAGTCAAAGAATGAAGTTGAAATGTGAGATCGATTTGGGATCACAAAGCAACTCAGATCAGCCAAGAAAGCAAGAGATAGCCAAGAAGGCAAGCAAATAGCGATCTGACTCCAAAGAATAGAAAATCCTGCATGGTTAGCCTGGTAGCGACAGTACTGAACACTTAGGAAAGAGATAACCAATAAGATATGATGTGTCTGCCCCCTTGGGATCAAAAGCAAAATCCGGGTAGAGGGAATGCAGAAGCAAGAGAGACATGATCAAATCACTAGAAATCATAATCGAAGCTGAAGAGAATAGAAAAAACATCAAGTAGTGAAGGTATACCCACACACATGGGATCTGAGGCATGAACCAAGTGGTCCCTCAACCCAGAAACACCATAGAGGGGGATTTGAACTTGGGATTTGAAAGTGAATGAAAGATGGGAAGTTTGAAAGAGATGGAGATGAAGAGGTGAAGAATGCCCCAGCGAAGATCGAAGGATCAGGCCTCAAAAAGGTTAGCCAACTACATGGAAGAGGGGGAAAAGGTGATTTGGATGATCAAGGTGATCTTGGATTTCAGTTTTGATCCCAAAATGAATAGAAAATGATGGGATATGAAAGATAAAAAGTGAAAGACATGATTAGGAAGAAGTGAAAGGTGAGCACAGTTGATTAACAAGTCCATGAAAGATGAAAGGAGAGCTCTTTCCATATGCAAGATGAAAAACTAAACTAACATGAACTTAAGAATGCAAGCTACATGAAAAGTGGTTTACTTGAAAGGTCACAAAGCCAATAGACATCTAATATTCATCATTGAGCGTTATTGGTAGCGTCGCAAGATCATACAATACACACTAGCATAACTATGTGGATCTGAATATGATCTATATCAGATAGAAATGTGGAAATCTCACCTAGGTATCAAAGACATGTAGGTCCAGATGACTAATGCAGTGAGATCACCTAAGTTTGATATAGCAAGATTATGCTCGCATCGAGACACAAGAAAGTCAAGATGACTAGAAGCATGCACTCGCGAAACAGTCAAGGATAATACCTTGTAGGTCCATAGTGTCAAGTAAGACCAGCATAAATGCTCATGATAGTGAGGACCAAAAAGATATACCCACAAGTAGATAAAGAAATAAAACATGTTCTCATACCCTCAGTCTTCTAGCTATGCATCATCGAAAACAATCATAGGGGGAGAACACTCAGCAAAGAAATCATCATAGACAACACGCAAAGAAATAAAGTCAAACAAATCTCAGCAAGTCAAGTGCATGTGTGTAGGTCATAGTGTCAAGCTTTGAGTATCACATCTGCCAATGAGAAATATTGCATCATCCAAGACGATGGGAAGGATATCTGATAAGTGTTAAGAAACACTTGATGCTAGGGTAGTGTTGAAAAACACAGTTGGGGTGGTGTTGAAAAACACCATTTGCGAGGTGCCTAAGAAACCCAGACAACAGTCTATCAGTCTTGCGTGGTTCTCATTCACTCCACTTCTCGCTTTGCCTCTCCTAGCCTGGAATTGACTCTTGTCTTAGTCTAGGGGGCATACGTTGTTTTAAGCTTATCTTGGGTCTCTTTGTGCATCTGGGTTTCTTAGGCACCTCACAAATGGTGTTTTTCAACACCACCCCAACTGTGTTTTTCAACACTGCCCTAGCATCGAGTGTTTCTCAACACTTATCAGATGTCTTACCCTACAGTCTAGTATGATGCGATATTTCTCATTTGCAGATGCGATGATCAAAGTTTGACTCTATGACTTACACACACGCACTTAAACATTTGACTTGCTGAGATTTGTTTGACTTTATTTCTTTGCATGTTGTCTATGATGATTTCTTTGCTAAGTGTTCTCCCCCTATGATTGTTTTCGATGATGCATAGCTAGAAGACTGAGGGTATGAGAACATGTTTTATTTCTTTATCTACTTTTGGGTATATCTTTTTGGTCCTCTCTGTCATGAGCATTTATGCTGGTCTTACTTGACACTATGGACCTACAAGGTATTATCCTTGACTGTTTCGCGAGTGCATGCTTCTAGTCATCTTGACTTTCTTGTGTCTTGATGCGAGCATAATCTTGCTATATCAAACTTAGGTGATCTCACTGCATTAGTCATCTGGACCTACATGTCTTTGATGCCTAGGTGAGATTTCCACATTTCTATCTGATATAGATCATATTCAAATCCACATAGTTATGCTAGTGTGTATTGTATGATCTTGCGACGCTACCAATAACACTCAATGATGAATATTAGATGTCTATTGGCTTTGTGACCTTGCAAGTAAACCACTTTTCATGTAGCTTGCATTCTTAAGTTCATGTTAGTTTAGTTTTGCATCTTGCATATGGAGAGAGCTCTCCTTTCATCTTTCATGGACTTGTTAATCAACTGCGCTCACCTTTCACTTCTTCCTAATCATGTCTTTCACTTCTTGTCTTTCATATCCCATCATTTTCTATTCATTTTGGGATCGAAACTGAAATCCAAGATCACCTTGATCATCCAAATCACCTTTTTCCCCTCTTCCGCGTAGTTGGCTAACCTTTTTGAGGCCTGATCCTTCGATCTTCACTGGGGCATTCTTCACCTCTTCATCTCCATCTCTTTCAAACTTCCCATCTTTCATTCACTTTCAAATCCCAAGTTCAAATCCCCCTCCGTGGTGTTTCTGGGTTGAGGGACCACTTGGTTCGTGCCCCGGATCCCATGTGTGTGGGCATACCTTCACTACTTGATGCTTGTTCTATTCTCTTCAGCTTCGATTATGATTTCTAGTGATTTGATCATGTCTCTCTTGCTTCTGCATTCCCTCTACCTAGATTTTGCTTTTGATCCTGAGGGGGCAGACACATCATATCTTATTGGTTATCTCTTTCCTAAGTGTTCAGTATTGTCACTACCAGGCTGACCATGTAGGATTTGCTATCTCTCTGCACTTCATTCTTTGGAGTCAGATCGCTATTTGCTTGCCTTCTTGGCTATCTCTTGCTTTCTTGGCTGATCTGAGTTGCTTTGTGATCCCAAATCGATCTCACATTTCAACTTCATTCTTTGACTACATGTGTTCCCAGATCAATCACACATTAGTCAAAGAGGGGCAAATGTATACACCTAAAAATGGTCACCTAGACTATTAGCCCCCATTTGCTAAATCATCGATTATTTATTCTTGATCAAATCCTAGTTCTATCATTTATTTGATTATTTTCTATGGGCTAACCATCTTATCCTAAGTCTTTATTTATTAAAAGGAATATTCCCTCCCCTTTTAATAAATAAAAAGCCCCCACTTTTCCTCTTATCCTAAGTTGCACAAATAAAGCATTATTCTTATTTTATAAAAAGGGAAAAAACACTTTTTGTCTCATATGGACACAAAAGTCAACTCTTATTTTCTCATTGGAGGATATTTGTGCACATGGATTGCTCCTCTTTCAAGCTCCACCCTTGATTAAATCTTTTGCCTCTTAATCTCCATGGTCCATTGATTTTTCACCTCCTATAAAAGAAGAGCTCTCTTCCTCATTTGCACACATAAATTTTTATGCTATTGTTATGCTACAGGTTTTCTAGGTCATCTTGGAGCTTTTAGAGATATTCTTGCATCTAGGGTTTGAAGATTTGGAGCATTGTTGGCATTCATCTTGGATCTTCATCAACACTCTATCTTCTTGTCTTCATTCTTGCATCATCATGGCTTTCTTGCTTCATAGTTAGATTTCTTTTCTTGCATAGTAGTTTCATTTTCATGGCATTCTTAGTTTAGATTTTCTTTATGCTTTAGATTAATTCATTGAATCTCTCATTGCATGGTTTACTAGCAAGGTTATTGGCTTAATAGCTCTAGCTGAGAGCATTCTTAAAACCCTTGCACTCCATGCCTAGGGAGCTATGGATTGATTTGTGAGGGATCATTCTTGAATTTCCTTGCATGTAATGATTCATAGAAGTGTGGTCACATTTTTACCATACAATTGTTAGATCTGGTGAAGCCATATCTTAGAACCAAGTCAAGGACCCTGCATATAATGGACAAGAACTATGAATTTGTGGCTAAGGAAATAAAGAAATCATTTGAGAAGGTTTTTATGAACAGACACATGTTCCCATCTACTACACCTATAGCTCAAGTACCCACAAAGGTTGAAAAAGAGGCAGAGACCATAAATGTACCATCTACAGCTCCACAAGATTCAGTGCATGCAGTTGATGCATCTATAGAGGCAGATAAGTTTGCACCCATGACAGAGACACTTAAGGATGACTCAATTTTTATTGACTATATAAAAATTACTATGATGGCCATAAACATGGATTTGGATAATTTTGAAGAAGCCTTTGTAAGCACTCAAGAGGCTAAGAACTTATGTAGTAACACTCCTCCCAGTCAACAAGAAGTACTGATTGAGGATATAACATAAAAGAAAGAAGAAGAAAAAGGAAAAGAGACAGAAAAAGAGAAAGAAAATTCAGAAGAAGAAAAAGGAGAAGTAGAGGTAAAAATAAGTGAGCCAATAGATAAGTCATCTGTTGAAATGCTAATCAAAGTAAAACAAGAAGTAGAGGACAACACTCCTATCTTGTTGTCAAGTTTGACACGTAACACAACTAGTTTGGATTCATGGGGAGAAGAAGACCTGATCAAGTTCAGTGTCTTAGCTATGGAGAAGGCCAAGGAGAAATAGGTAATGAGGAATCCCCTATTTTTTGAGTTAGTAAACATATTGAATATTATGTTGTCTTCAGACAAGAAAGTGTCCCAGGTCAGTATAGTTGATGATGTTAGCAACATCCTCGCAGCCTTTAAGACTAATTTTACCAGCTTGGAAGAATCTACATCTCAAGTTGCAAAAGAGAAGTACATGAAGAAGAGGCCTAGTGAGTTGGTCAGTAACTTTACACTTGACCTGAGCTCACTAAAGATTGGACAAGCATCTTTGAAGGAGTTTGCAGAAAAAGGAAGAAAAATCATTGCTAACTATATGGATTAGGACAAGTTAATTGATGACCATTTCAAGAAGAAACAAGAGGTAGAACCTATGATAGACTAGGTAAATAAATTAGTGAAAAACCCATCCACTGATGTAAATATGTGCAATAATGTATATCAAGGACAAATTGACAAGATTGAGAAGGTGAAAAAGGAGATGTCAAAAATAAGGGCTAGGCAAACTCAGCTTAGAAATGCTCTTGCGCCCTCAATAGATATACTTAATCAGAATATCAAGGAGATCGATGCCACAATGGTAAAATATGATCTTGGTCTTAGTACAAATTTGGAGAATATGGAGAAGCTACAGTATGCACTATGTGCCCATCTCTAGATTGTTAATTCATTGATTACATTTTGGAAGAAAGAGATCCAAAACTTACAAATAGCGTATCTATATGTCCTCTCACTGTAAGTATTTGTAGATGTAGTTTTGAAACACCTTTTTCATTAATGTCAAAGGGGGAGTATGTATAGAATATGGAATTATAGATATGCATAAGGGAGATATAAGATAGAAGTTTTTTGTATAAGAGATCAGTTAGCAACTGTGCCATATTCCTTTGTTGCCATCAATGACAAAGGGGGAGATTGTTGGAAATTTATCTATACTAGTGTATATGACTTAATATAGTATTTTCATTATGGTAACAAAGTCATATGGTGTTTTGGAGTCAGCGCACTTGATGAGAAGATCAGAAATTGGCTAAGTGTTGAAGACTGGACAGTATACAGAGTACCTGAAGGTTAGAGCATCAACGCATGTGCATACGAAAAAATTATGGTATGCACCCTAGAAGTTAAGTTGGTAAGATAATATTCATGCTAAGTCTAAGAGTGCATGATCAGAAGATTCGGTATGAGGAAGATACAAAGATTTTAAGTTGCATAGATAGTGAATGCCAGAGAAGAACAATGCAAGTAGCTGACTATTGGTATTTTGGTTTCGATTATATTATTATGTTGTAAAGGCTATGTGCCTATTGTAATTAGGTTGCCGACATGTAATTATGTTTGTTTATAAACACACTTGAGCCAATTCAATTGGAAGCATTGTATGTAATCGGTTAAAGGGTTGACCTAGTTATTTGTTTTGTATGCGCATATAAATATTAGATGCACCCATTGTAATTGGCACGAGAGTTGATAAAGAGTCGAGATAAGTAGAGAAAAAGTGTGCAAAGAGTTGATAAGATTTATTAGAGCTTTGCAAGAGGTCAAAGCATCAACGCATCAAATGAACTGATCAGACAAGTAGTGTCACAGTGACAGTTCATCCAACAGATATAGTGTGTATCTGAGATGAGAAGGTTGTAGCCTTCACCACTTGAGTAGTGAGCTCTAGGACAGTGCGTCCACACCCCTAAAAAGGTTTATTTTAAAAGACTCCTAACAGGGTCTGACCCTTGACAAGGTCATTGTACTAAACATATTGTAAAGCAACTCCTAACAGGGTTAAGGATCTTCTAACAAGGATCATAAAACACTAGTATAAAATATTAGTGGGTGTCAATTCCCGCTGGGATTTTTACCTATTTGGGTTTCCCTATAACCATATTGATGTTATGTGTTGATTTCATATTTCATGTTTATATTGATGTTCATTTCAGTATTTAAGTATTCAAGTTCAGTTTAAGAATAAAGCAAAAAGATAAAATATACTGAACACTGATTCACCCCCCCAGTGTTCCCATTCCTAACAAAAATAATCAGGTTTCTATGACTATGATAAATGTCCCTTTGTGTTGAGAAAATTAGAGTTGAGAAAATGGTTGTTCACTGACGATTTGAATCTGCAGGTTGCAAACAAATCATCCTTCTTCCACCAACGAGTCATTCCATTCAAGAAATACTATGTTTGACAATATCAACCCACAACAAAATAGGGAGACAATTGCTAGATTGTGGTCTAACTATAAAAGAAAAGGTGATGGAAAATGTTATTGTCCCTAAAAAATTTGTAAGTGCTTAAAGACTTGAAGATATCTAATCAAAATAGTCGAGGAACATTATAGGCAACATGGTCACATTGAAGGGGGAAATGAATTTCATCTATTGGTATGTATTTTAATAATTTATAAAATACATAAGACATGATTTGATGATGACATCATGGTCATGGTTAATTTAAGGTCATCATTTTGATATAGGTCAACCACCCTAGGTTTCATGTTATGGACCATGACAATCTGGAGAATGTGGATTTCCAAATCAGGGAACATGGAGGTGTGAATATAGAAGTAGAAGGTAATGATCCCATGGAAGAAGATCACGATGATCAAGAAGATCATGATGATCAAGATGATCAAGATGATTATTATTATTATTATTATTATTATGAAGATGACCTTGATGTACCTATACTTGAGAAGGCATACGAGCCCCTATACGAAGGCTCCCAAACAACTCTTATTGCCACAGTATTGTTGTTGGTGAACTTGAAGGTTATGAATGGTTTATCCAACATAGCAATGACACGTATGTTAAGGTATGCCATCTTTTTTCATTTTTTTAGTCATAATTTCCTTACAGTTAACAAAGGGTGAATCATGTAGCAATTAATATTCTTTATATTAACAAATTATATTTTTAGTTGTAGGTTGATAGGTGAGTTTTTGTTACCACCATCAAACATTCTACCTCCCTCGTACTAAGAATTATCTTCCATTATGAAAGATATTGGAATGGAGTATCAAACAATACATGCATGTCCAAATGATCATATTATATATCATAAACAACTTGAATTTGCAACGAGAATGCTTTGATTGTCATATTACTAGATATCGATCAAATTGAATAAAAAAAAAGGTGCCTCACAAGGTTCTTTGGTATTTTTCTAATTATTCCACGTCTGCAATGATTATTCAGGTGTAATAGCTTTGCACAATTTATAGATTACCATATATGTAATAGAAGTCGAGATGCCATTATGCGAATGCCTACATATGGTTCAAAATTTAAAGAAATAGAGAAAACTTGGCCACACTTTAAAGAAGAACCTCATAATCTCAAGCTTTCAATAGCAGTGAACGGTGTCAATCCATTTGGAAAGATGAGATCTGTTTACTTGGTGTGGCCTATTTTTGTTATCAACAATAACACTCCTCCTTGAATGTCCATAAAGAGGGAGCACATAATGTTGGAAATGATTGTTCCAGGTATTTTTTCATTTAATAGTCATTTAAATTAGTTTATTATAAATAATTCATCAAAATAGTCATAATAATTATGTAATGTTTTTGTTCATTCAACTAGGTAAGTGCCAAGTTAAAGATATGAATGTATATATTGAGCCCCTTATCGACGAGTTGATGGTGTTATGGAATGGGGTCACTATGTATGATATATCTAGACCAATAGGACAAAGACAATTTCAATTTTATGCAATGCTTGTATGGACAATACATGATGCTCTTGGACCAACACATTTTTGTGGTATGCTCTCTTCTTAACACCTCTTTTTTGGTATGTTATAGTGCTAACACAAAATTAACATATTTAATCCAATTATACATGATCTTGTAGGTCTTTAGACAAAGGAAAAATTTGCATGTCTAGTTTGTGATCCAAAGATGAAATCTCATCATTCAAAAAGTTTAGGAAAGTAGGTGTTTGATGAGCATAGACACTTTCTCCACATAAATCATAAGTACCAAATTACCAAAAAATATCTTTTCAATGGGAAAGAAGAGACTACATCAAAGCCATGGAGAATGACACCTCACCTATGGAATTTGGAATACAATAAAATAAATCATCGAGGTAATGTCATTCCATCAGATGGTTTTTGTTTGAAAATTATATTTTGATATTGTGTTTTGTTTATTGATGATGTAATTGATGCTTGTGAAGGTTGTCAAAGCATTAATGACCAACTTACAAAAGGACTAAAAAGTTATCCTACATAATTTAGTAGGTTTCCATACTGCGAGCAACTCCCAATCGTGCATTTGTTTGATGCTATGCATATTGGAAAGAATGTAACAAAGACATTATGGAAAATATTGGATGAAAGGCGTGACAAAGATAAAATTGTCAAAATTTATAGTGACATTGAAGAATCCAACCATGCAGTGAAAAATGTCATTCAATCAAATTAATACAAGTGCCCTTACTTGGTTATTGTTGGAGAAACAGAGCAATGCTATAAAAGAAGTCATAAAAAAAAATGATTTCCCATAGGATTTGCTGCGAACATAAACAATCTCATATCAAAGAAAAGTGAATTTGGGCCAGGGATGAAAACACACGATTGACATACATTTATTAAGGTAATTCATGTTATTTTATATTCACTATATATTTTTATACTGCATGTAGTTTTCATTGCATTATTTTATAAAATATCGATAAGATCATTTTACAATTCTTGTAGCATGTTCTACGTCTATCTCTCCCACACTACTTTGACAACAGTGTTAAATAAGTTATATATGGTCTTGGAAAACACATGAGGTAGTTGTCATCAAAAGAAATCAATAAAGAAGATATACAATATTGGAAGAGAAAAATTTCTCATCTTATGTATGAAATGAAAAAGTGTCTACCTTCAACTTTTTTTAATGCACAAGAACACTACCTCATACATCAAGTTGAGAAGATTGAATTGTGTGGACTTGTACAAACTAGGTCAATGTGGATGGTTGAGAGGCACTTAAAATTTTGAAAGACTTGGTTTGACATAGAGCACATCCTGAGGGTTCTATGGTGGAGGGATATATGGTATACTAGACCATGGTGTACATTAGTGAATATTTTCCTGAGTTTGCAGCAAAGATTCATATAGATCGTATTTGGGATCCCAAATCCATTAAAAAATTTGAAGGGGAGTACTTGATGGGGAAAGGTAGATTGATGGAAGTGAGAGGTAATTATAAGATGTTATTGTAGTTAATTACTTCTTTGGTCTATTTTATTTTAATTATAAGATGTTATTGTAGTTAATTAATTAATTAATTGGTCTATTTTTGTTATACAATTGGTTGAGAGTGGGATGCAATACATTTGTATATTGCAAACAATCTTGATTGGATGACAGTATGGATTGAATGATGTCAACAAAATGGTTTCTCATTAACATGAGAAGGTGTTGCTTCATTGGTTAGAGAAGCTCATCGTAATAGAGATTCCAATGTTACACCAATGGTAATTGATCTAGCATATGGTTTAAGAGGTAAAGAGGTACGTAAAAATTTATTAATGATCATGACCCATATGTTTCATATCAACTCACGATGCAAATAATTTTCACATGTTTGAAAAAATGCAAGTCAAGCACCACAAATGTATGTACTATCATGGCCATAAATTTCGCATAAAAAATTTGGATGACACAAAGAAAACTTGTGATTTTGGGATAATTGTAGTTTTCGAGGTCACTAATATATCATCTAGAAATGACATACATCCTCAAAAATCTCAAAATTGATACTATGGCATCTTGGATGATATACTTGAGTGCGACTTTAACTCCTTCAAATTAGTTATATTCATTGTCAAATGGTACAGGCTATGACTGAATCAAAATGATCCTGATAGAACTATAATTCAACATGATAATGGATTTACAATGATTAATACAAGGTCATTTGAGCTAGTTGGAGATGAGCCCTATGTTCTTCCAAGCCAATGTGAGAAAGTGTTTTACTTAGAGGTTCCACATAAACTAAGTTGGTCATTTGTTGTTAGACATGATCCAAGAGGAAGGCTGATAAAGTATAATGTGATGGAAGAAAAAGATATTGAAGATGAAGAAGAAGAAGAAGAAGATGATGGTAGTGGTGGTGGTGATGATGATGATGATGATGGCGATGATGATGATGATGATGATGATGATGATGATGATGATGATGATGATGACGACGGTGATGATAATTATGATGATGATGACAATGATGATGAGATGGATGAAGAAGATGATCAATGACATGATTGAAATATACAAGGTATGTGATTTAATTATTTATATATATTTATATTGATTAGTATATATATATAATATTGATTTATTAATTTCAATTCTAATGATTACAATATATGTGATTTATAATTACTAATGTATTGCTTATGATGCTCAATTAATTGATGTTGATACATTTATATATTTTGTTTGATTGTCACCCTTTATGGAAACAAGCAATTGACTACACACATTGTCTCCCCTTATGTTGATGATCTTGTATTCCATATATAAGGTAAAGGTAATTTGTTCATGTTTACGATCTTGTATATTGTTCATGTTGTCTTTTACGCAATTTGTAGCATACGTATCATGTAATTTTTAGCTAACTTAAGATAAATGATTCACATATGCATTAGTAAAACTCCCTTAGTTTAGTTACAACATATGTGATTTACAATTACCAATGTATTTATTATGATGCTCAATTAATTGTTGTTGATACATGTATATATTTTGTTTGATTGTCACCCTTTCTGCAAACAGGCAATTGACTGCATACATCATCACCCTTATGTTGATGATCTTGCATTCCATATATAAGGTAAAGGTAATTTGTTCATGTTTATGATCTTGCACATTGTTCATGTTGTCTTCTACGTTATTTGTAGCGTACGTATCATGTAATTTTTAGCTAACTTAAGATAAATAATTAACATATGCAGGAAATTTTGTTCATGTTGTCTTCTACGTTATTTGTAGCATACATATTATGTAATTTTTAGCTAACTTAAGATAAATGTTGTGTGTTAATGAATTTTATGTGTTAATGAATTTTATGTGTTAATGAATGTTATGTGATTATAATGATTGAATGTTATATTTCAAAAATGGATGAATGGATGAATGAATGTTATTAGATGTTAATGGGGAATTTAGAGTGATGTTAGGGAGGGAGGGGCCAAATGAGATTCCACCTTCATGTGGTTTTCCTTGTTAAGTAAAGAATATTAAACTATTCTCGAAACCAAGTGAAGCTCAAGCTAAACCAATGACATAGATTCAATGGTCAAAAACACCTACTTCTTATTCCATATTATTTCTCATTCACTTTAAGAAATATTTTACTTCTTAAACATGTTCATCAACCAATCTGCATCACCATGTTCATCAAATTAGATTTATAGATAAGAGAGTGAAAATTGTACAAAGTAAAGCTCGATAGAAAATCTCAAATATACGTCTAACAAAGAATCACATTTTATAAATTCTATGGCTCACTAAGGTTGATAGGATAGTGGATGGGTAGAATTGTATTAGGGGTGGTGGAATTTGTGTTATTAACATCAAAATATGTTAGATCCATCTTGGGTAGACCCTAGGAGTAATTCTGTCAAGTTTTGCACAACATTGCAAAATGTTGTCAGTAACATTTGTTGCAAAAGTTGCTAAATGACAACTACTCTCCACCTATTCATCTAATAATCAAACCCTTGTTCCTAGGGTCATTTATCTAGGGCCTATGCAAAATCAAATACTCTCCACCACTCTTCTACACCTTCTATGGATTGTCCTTGTGATTGTGGAATATAGTGTCCTTATTACTTTAATGTGTATCATTGTTCTTTTAGTGTTGTTTTATATGACTACATGGATATGGTTTTTCTTTTATATTCCTTTGACAGTCATGATTGTATCTTCCTCTTCTTATAGTAGCCTTTTTCCTTTGAACTTGAGATGAATACATCTTCTAACCATGCCATGACTGTATTATGAATTTAATCTTTTTGACACTATTCATACCATGTCTTTGAGTATTATATATTTATGCTCTTATCACTAGTACTCATGTTGGTGATTTGTAACTTGATATTTTGCACCTCCATGCCTATGAATGCTACATATTTTCTTTTGATTGGCATATAATGAACATGATCTAATACTGTGACTTTTATTGCTTCCTTTCTCAGATAAGAGTTATTGTCTCCACTTTGACTAAACATTCCTATGTCATTTTGATCTACTTTCTATGGCAACATGGTAGAACTGTTTCCATATCAATCTTCTATTCACCTAATGAAAATAATTTTGAAAGATTAATGTTATGTCTCATTCATGTTTTTGTTTGAGAAGTCATTATTATACTTCTTGTACATATTGAATTGATGATCTTTTGTTGTCTTTTTATGACCATTGACCTTTATATCATTGATTTAAAATTTGACATTTGGAATCACTATGTCTCTTTTTGGTACAAGCAATATATTCTCTATTTTTCATTGATATAACATTCTTTTAAAAATCATGATCCAATACATTTTACTATTATTTGATCAACATTCTCATTGGTTTTGATAACTTCATTTGTTACTAGCTAAAGAATTGAGGAAACCCTCTTTCATTGTGCTATTTAGGTTGATATATACACCTATTTGTATGATGTTCATTTTTTATTATATGAATACTATTTTAATAATGATGTATGCCCCTTCATAGCATAATATTCTCTCTTACACTAGTACATTTGACCTTAAATTTTGACTAAACAATTCGACCATCAAATAAAAATGTTTAGGTTGGTCGCATTATAGAAGGAAAACTTTTGTATTTTTTTAATACATGCCCATGTTGGTTGCAATTTTGACCAACACGGTGGTAGTCAAAATTGCGACCAACACGGGCATGTATTAAAAAAAAAGAAAAGTCTGAAACTTCATTTCATCGCTTCATTTCAGCGCGCGTGAAGGAGGTAGAAGCTAGAGAAGGGTAGAAGCAAAGGAGGTTTATGGTACACTGTGTCAGCTCTACTATGAAGTCATGGCCCTAATTTGTGCTTTCATCATGGAGATGCCATGTCGTTGGATGAAAAAAAAAATTAGGGTAATGTTATTTAATTTGTTCAGTGCTCGAAATTGGGAAAGACATTAACTACGCTTCATGGTCGATGCCTAGTTTGGGTGTAATCAATGTGTGGAACCACTGAAGTAAATGAATGTCTACAACAGTGAATGAAAAGGGATTAATACAACAATAACAGTAGTAGAAGTGAATAGGGTGAAGAGTTGAACCAAAGGGTTAAGGTATGTCGAATTGATTTCCAATAAGAATCAAATGCTATATATAAATTATGGATTTAGGATTTACGAAAAGTTGGTTGAATTAGTTGTTTAGAATTTATATAAGTTGAAAATGGATAAAATCATAAGCAATAGAAATACTCTATTTTCTGCAAAATTCATTCATCTTGAAGTCTCAATTTGGTTATTCTGATGCATTAAAGGAATTGCAACGTTTCTTTGTTTAATTCATGCCATTTTCAAATGAGTCTCATTTTATATTGAGTCTCATTATTAGATAGACCACTGGTGTAACAATAGTTAGAATGGTTCTCATTATTAGGTTAGAATGGTTCTCATTATTCTAAGTTCCTACTGCAATAACAGAAAACTAAAATAAGAAATGTTATTAGATAGACCACTGGCATAACAATAGTTTCAATATAAAATGAGAACCATTCTAACCATGGAATGTTAATTCTAACCTATATTATTAGATCATTAACCTTGCATATGCAGAGTTGTGTGGAGTAAAGGTGATCATAGTTAAAGAATAGTGAGAAAATACAATGAAATTGGATGCAATGTGTAGCAGTGGATGATCTGTTTGAATAAGGAAGGGTTTTTATGTTTGAAAACATTTTGTCATGTTGAATGAATGGTGATTCGATCACTAATTTGATGCAGGAGTGAGTTGTAATAGGAGATTGGGGAAGCCCTAGCAAACTAGGGTTTGGAGTCAAGATTTGGGGGTTTTGGTGTTGTAGGGCCCATGAGTCTAATTGCTTGTGGATTTAACCATTTTGAGTCATTTTATAACTTTTCTAAAGGTTTGGTGGGATAAGGGAATGTGAGGAGAGTAGTTGCTTTGAAAATTTGGTCATTTTCATGCATTAAAAATAGGGGTTCAGTCAAGGTTAGGTGTGTTGGTCCAAAGTAACCCTATAAAAGATTTTTGTGTGTTATAGAACTCTAAAAAGGGTGTCTAGAAATGTTTTCATCTTGTCAAGTGTTTTGAGGGAAGATAGAGTTATTACCATCCTAAGTCTATTGCAGGGTTATTGGCAGCCTATTAAGCCTTTGGAACAGTTTGAAAGAACTTTGTGTATTGGAAGCATGGGAATTAAAATAGAGTCTTAGAATTCCTTGAGTCTAAGTGGTTTGAAGCCTAGGAAACCTAATCCATCATTGTGTAGTATTGTGGAGGCCTTGACAAGTCAGATCTTTTAAACATTTGAGGTTGTTGATAGGCTAGAGTGCCTAGATCTCTGAAAAATTACCAATTCTCATTGTGTTATGAATACCACCACCCTTATTCCTTTTGGTTTGGAGTAATTTTATTTTTTTAAAAATAAGATATGGTAGTTTGATTAAATTATTTGAATGATTAAATGAAGATTGGATCATCAAGATCAAGATTGGATTCAAAATTACTCCAAACCAAAAGGAATAAGACTCCAAACCAACGAAATAAAACTACCATAAATTATTTAAAATGAAATAAAATTACTCCAAACCAATGTAATAATTGTGCAATGGTTATTGGAAGCCATTCTCAACTCAATTAATGACCAGATTTAAATTGCATTCTCTGTCGCACAAAAATGGTTTCCACAAGTTGATAAACTTCTTCAATAAACTTGATACTAAGACTTGAGTTACATCCAAACACAACATAAAACATTTAAAATAAATATTTGCTCTCTATTATCGAATTCCATCACAGCATATTCATAATAAAGATGTGCTCGATCATGACGACAATATGGGTGTTAGACTGTCGAACCAAAAGAGCAAACCAAACAAAATGAGTTGTAAATAATAAAAATGAAACATTCAGGAAACACTGAACAATCATAAAGAAGAATCAAAAGTAAAACTAGACTATTATTTTCATTCATCATATGTATTACATTGATCATCTCATTCCCATTGATCTCTCTCTTCACCGATTCTCCACTCTCGTACCCCCTATTCTCGACTTCTACATTGCAGAGATAAAGATCTCCAAACTCACAACCCAGTAACTAAATCATATAACTTAGTGAAGAATACTCAAAATAGAGATCAATGGTGAAGACAAAAGACATTCTTACATTTAGTTAAGGGTAGTACTTAAAGAATAATATAGATCAATAGTGAAGATTAATAGTCACCCTTACATTTAATGAAGAGTCTATTATATTTGAGTCTATCAGAAAGTCATCGAAAGTTCCTTATAGATATTTGAAGAGAGTCCTATTATTCATTACATTACTTGCAATATGTATGCTGATATTTCATTGTATCTATATATGCTAAGTGTTTATATAAGAGTGGGGATATGCTATGTAACTTTACTTAGTCACGGTCTTAATTATATAAGGATATATACTTAATTGTAGTATAAACTTGAATAAAAAATAAATAATTTTAAAATAGAAATATGAGGGGACTGGGATATTATAAAATAATGAGCATATCTTTGTGAATTATCCTAAGATTGTAGGGCTCAAATATTCATTGTGATTAATACAAGTTTGTAAACATTGATTGATGTATTTTGAGGTCATATAATATGGAAATAAGACAACACCTACATAAAACTTGATATCATCACAATATAACATATTTTGATTCTCTACAAATTTGAACAAGTTTTCATTCACAATATAACATAAAATGTTTTGATTTGGTCTTATATGTTAATTATATATAGTTCTAGATTTATTCCTTATGAAATAGTGATGAGATTTATTCTTTTATCTCTGTTAATGTAATTATGGGTCTATTATTCACATAATGTCTGAGATATAATAATTCTAGAACCCCTAATTTTCTGATCTAGTTATGTCTTAGTTTACTGTATAGCATTGGAGTTCTACACTATGTCTGTACTAAAGATATTCTTCCAAATTTGATGTTACCATTGATTGTTGAGTGTATGTTTAATCAGCCGGCTGGATTACTAAATTGGTCTTTTAACACATTCTCTCCTCTTGTTCGATGACTTCCTCACTATTCCTTAGTATGATCTTCTCACAATTCCCCTTAATCTTCTCACAATTCTGACAAAACTAACAACATGCCTCATGTTATATGGAAAATTGGTAAACAAGGAGCCACTATAGTTCAATTCCCTTTTTCTAAGTCCTTCATGGAAGTTGAAGGATCACTCTTTAGGAAACTTATATCTCTGGTTCAAAGTTCCCATTAAAATCATTCAAATATTTGAAAACAATACCCAAATTTGCTACAGTGGTAAAGTATTAACAAAGCATAGCCTCATAGTTCCATTAGTTTGACAATCAATGGTAAGAAATTCCTAATAATATTATATTAGAAGTGAAATGTTGATGCTAAGACAATTACTTTGTGACCATAATAATCCTACATATGTTTTTTTGCACAATAGATAAAGTCTGCTATTCAATTCCAAGAGAAACTCACAATTTCAATTGTGACCACACTAGCCTGATCGCAAAAAACTTGTTAGAAACATGAAAATAAAACATGTTAGCAATTCCATCATTTGTCTATTGTTTGGGACAGTCACCATAGAATTATTTGGACTATCTCTCCTCTTGCCTTGCAAGGTTAAAATGACCTTTTTTTCATCCTCCTTGAATAGACCCTTATTGTCTTGCACTTGTGCAATGATAGGACACCAATGTTGCTAATTAAGGTTGGCGGGATGATTATGCCTATCCTAAAAAAAGACTGTCAAATCATTATGCTTTCAAATAAATTACCTATCGACGTATCCCTTGTGAGGGAGAGAAGCCAAACACATAAAGAACATGCACATAAACACGGCAACTGAAAAATTTAAATGGAATACACCAAGAAGTACCAAAAGATGAATGCTCAATTGTTGTAATGGCAAAGTAATATCAAAACCATCCATTTATAGTCCTAATGATTTTGAAAATTGTTGACAAAGAGTGTTTCTTTTTTTTATTATAGTATAAATGATTTTTCTATAGTCGTAATGATTTTTCTTATTTCTTGTCTTTTGTCCCTTTTTGATTTCCTATGTTTGTGCTTCGTGACAAGATTTTGTCACCTTCTTTTGATGGTATATTTCATTCACTCTATGTGGAATACTATTTTGTTCACTATTTTATTTTAGCTTCATATTTCTTTCATTTTTCATATACACACAGACTACACATGTTGATAAAAAAATGAGCTATTTGATTTAGGTTTACTTTTCATTATTGTAAATGGTTAATATTTCTGATGGTGCTCCTTGGTGTATTTGGATTGGAAAAATAATCATATAAAAATAATAAATGTAGTAACGATGGTGCAGTGCATTATTGATATAGGTTCGATGACTCTTGTCAATGTGCCAAACTGTCAATGTGGTGGTGGGAAGTGTGTGTTGAAGACTTCATGGACATTGAACAACCCTGGACGACAATTTTGGTGCTGCCCTAATCAAAAAAAGGTTGCTAATGTGTATATATTTAAAGTTTCTAATGTAAATACTATTCATTATAATATAAGAACTAATGTAGACTGCGTATCACAGGGAAATAATGGTTGCAGATACTTTAGTTGGGTCAATGACAACTCATTTGCATCTATCCACCCATCTCCACTTATCCATGATGAAGGATTTGAGTGCAAAACGTGTCAGGCTAGGGAAAATTTTGAAATTATATTTTTACGATGCCTTCTCTGTATTGTAATCGTATATCTAATTTGTTGCGACCATATGCAGAGATGAACTCAAGAATTAGTTAGTTTAGTATTTTCACATTGTAACTAATATTTTAATATTGATATGACATAACTTCTCTTTTCCTCAAGTGTGCATATATATGGTTTACATCTTTTTTTAGAATAATTCTTCATGTTTATGGCTCAGGTGAGCCCCAATCTGCTATCAATCACATGATTTAATGTTGATTTAGGCTGGAGGTAAACTACATGTGTCATGTAAACAACATGGTTGAATGCAATCTCTTTTGCATGTTTTCAAGAGTTTTCCCACCAATACAAGCGTAAATAACGCATTGAACGTAATCTACAGACGTTGCATGGTATGAAGTCTCGCTGAAGTTTGAGTGCAGTGTGGTATGAAGTCTTGCTGAAGAAGAATACTGTAGAGATCAGGCCTACCGTACCAAGGAAGTTTGACAAGAACAAGGAATATGGCTTAAAAAAAATGGGAAGATGTCTTTCTAGCCTGGGCTTGGATCCCTGAACAATTAGCTTGATAATAAATGAAGCAAATGAGAGCTGAGCAATTAGCTTCCCAAGAAAAATCTTGTAAATGAACTGTGTGTACCCCAATTCCTATGCCTTCTGTGCATACCTAAATGATATATTTGAAACAACAAGGGTAAATTTAGCCTTACCCTTGTTGTTTCAAATATATCATTTGGGTATGCACAGAGGGAACATTAATTGGGGTACATATAGTTCATTTATGGGCTTTTTCTTGGATAGCTAATCTCTCATCTGTCATCTACATTATTTATAAGCTAATTGCCGAAGGATCTAGGCTTAGGCTAGAAAGATGTCTTCCCAAACACATAAAAAACATACACATAAACACAACAACTAAGAAACATAATTGTAGGCATCATGGTCACAATTTTTTGGAGACAACATAATTGAGTTGTATACCCAGACGATAAAGAGCAACTTCTGCTCCTCTGATTCCAAGTTGACACTGCGGGATCCAAAGACCATAGATAAGGAATAAATTTAGAGAGCGGAGGAGGGCCATAATGACCAAAATAATATAGGACGAACCTCAAGTTAAATGAGGCAGCTGTAAAATTTTTAATAAAATTCTATTAAAATGTTTGTAGTTGCCTCATTTAACTTGAGGTTTGTCTTGTATTATTGTTGTCATTATGGCCCTCCTCCGCTCTCTAAATTTATTCCTTATCTATGGTCTTGGGATCCTGCATTGTCAACTTGGAACCAAAGGAGCAGAAGTTGATCTTCATCATCTGGGTATACCACTCAATTACGTTGTCTCCAAAAAAATGTGATCATGATGCCTACAATTGTGTTTCTCAACTGTTGTGTCCTAGGACCCCTTATGACCCTTTACGACCATTTACGACCTCTAAGAATACATCTTAGAGGTCTTAAAATGTCGTAAAGGGTCATAAGAGGCTCCTAGGAGGGGCCAGATGAGCTTCCACCTTCACATGGTTGGCCCTGTTAAGTAGAGAATGTTAATTAAACTATTCTTGAAACATAATTGTAGGCATCATGGTCACATCGGGGATGAAACTATTCCAAGTTGACACTGTGGGATGGAGAACAACTTGGAACCGGAGGTGCAGAAGTTGCTCTCCATCATCTGGGTATACCACTCAATTACATTGTCTCCAAAAAAATGTGACCATGATGCCTACAATTATGTTTCTTAGAGAATGTTAAACTATTCTTGAAACAAAGAGAAGCTGGCAACAACCAATAGAACACGTGTGGACACCTGAAGATAAATATCAAATAGGGGAAAAGCACCTGTGAGAATAGAGGTAATAGCTATAGATACAGATGAGGATATTGCAAAAATCCCTAATTTAGTGTTTTAGAGAACAAATGATAAACTATGAATTAGGGATTTCTGTGATATTGTCATCTAAATCTACATCTATTTTATTTACATTGGAATGCAGCTTGCCGATATTGATACTGTGCTGGCCGAGCACAATGGAGGCATCAATTCTAATGTGAATTGTAGTACTCAAGGTATACATTTTCTATTCTAATTTTGATTAATGAATATTTAATACAAGCAAACATATTCAATTGATTAAGGTGGATTAGTTGTGATGATGAGATGCACCATTTAGATGTTAACTATGACAATCTCTTGGTTTCAGGCAATGTAGAAGGAGAAGCCTAGTTCAATATGCAATCTCGTAGAATATGCACGGATATCAGGTGGAGTTGAAAAACACAACAGGGTTGCATTTTTGATAGAGGTCTTTAATTGTGTATTTTAAGTTATAGACCATCACAAAAATGTAAACGTGTTGTGTTTTTTCAACTCCACCTACTATCCGTGCATATTCTGCTTGTGTTGCACATGCATTCTCGATTTAGAGTGGGAAAAATCTTATTTTTGATTCGAGGGAGAGAAGCCAAACACAAAGAACATGTAAATAAACATGACAGCTACAAAACATAAATGTAGGTATCACAATAGCTGAGAAACATAAATGTAGGCATCATGGTCCCAATTGTTTGGAGACACAACATAATTGAGTGGTATACCCAGACGATGCAACACAACCACTACTCCTATAGTTCTAAGTTGACACCGTGGATCCAAAAACCATATATAGATTCCTTATATTTGGTTTTTGGATCCCGCAGTGTCAACTTAGAACTACAGGAGTAGTGGTTGCGTTGCATCATCTGGGTATACCACTCAATTATGTTGTGTTTCCAAAACATTGTGACCATGATGCCTACATTTATGTTTCTTAGCTGTTGTGTACTAGGACCCCTTATGACCCTTTACGACCATTTAAAACCTCTAAGAATACATCTTAGAGGTCTTAAAATGTCGTAAAGGGTCATAAGAGGCTCCTAGGAGGGGCCAGATGAGCTTCCACCTTCACGTGGTTGGCCTTGTTAAGTAGAGAATGTTAATTAAACTATTCTTGAAATATAATTGTAGGCATCATGGTCACATTTTTTTGGAGACAATGTAATTGAGTTGTATACCTACACAGAGAGCAATTTCTGCACCTCCGATTCCAAGTTGACACTGCGGGATGGATAAAAACTTGGATCCGGAGGTGCAGAAGTTGCTTTCCATCATCTGGGTATACCACTCAATTACATTGTCTCCAAAAAAATGTGACCATGATGCCTATAATTATGTTTCTTAGAGAATGTTAAACTATTCTCGAAACAAAGAGAAGCTCAAAGAGAAGCTGGCAACAACTAATAGAATGAGTGTGAACACCTGAAGATAAATATCATATAGGGGAAAAGCACCTGCAACAAAAGAGGCAATAGGTATAGATACAGATGAGGATATCATAGAAATCCCTAATTTAGTGTTTCAGAGAACAAATGATAGACTATGAATTAGGAATTTCTATGATATCATCATCTAAATATACATCTATTTTATTTACATTGGAATGCAGCCTGCTGATATTGATACTGCACCAGCCGAGTATGATGGAGGCATCGATTCTAATGTGAATTGTAGTACTCAAGGTATACATTTTCTATTCTAATTTTGATTAATGAATATTTAATACAAGAAAACATATTCAATTGTTTAAGGTGGATTAGTTGTGATGATGAGACGCACCATTTAGATGTTAACTGTGACAATCTCTTGGTTTCAAGCAGTGTAGAAAGAGAAGCCTAGTTCAATATGCAATCTCAATTCATATACATAGGATATTAGGTGGAGTTGAAAAACACAACAGGGTTGCATTTTTGATAGAGGTCTTTAATTGTGTATTTTAAGTTATAGACCATCGTGAAAATGTAAATGTGTTGTGTTTTTTCAACTCCACCTGCTATCCATGCATATTCTGCTTGTGTTGCACACACATTCTCAATTCAGAGTGGGAAAAATCTTATTTTCGATGCGAGGGAGAGAAGCCAAACACAAAGAGCATGAAAATAAACATGACAGCTACAAAACATAAATGTAGGTATCATAACAGTTGAAAAACATAAATGTAGGCATCATGGTCCCAATTGTTTGGAGACACAACATAATTGAATGCTATACCCAGAAAATGCAACACAACCACTACTCCTACAGTTCTAAGTTGACACTGTGGATCCAAAAACCATATATAGATTCCTTATCTTTGGTTTTTGGATCCTGCAGTGTCAACTTAGAACTACAGGAGTAGTGGTTGTGTTGCATTGTCTAGGTATACCACTCAATTATGTTGTGTTTCCAAAACATTGTGACCATGATGCCTACATTTATGTTCCTCAGCTGTTGTTTCCTAGGACCCCTTATGACCCTTTACGACCATTTACGACCTCTAAGAATACATCTTAGAGGTCTTAAAATGTCATAAAGGGTCATAAGAGGATCCTAGGAGGGGCCAAATGAGCTTCGACCTTCACGTGGTTGGCCCTATTAAGTAGAGAATGTTAAACTATTATCAAAACAAAGAGAAGCTCAATAATTTATATATGAATACCAATTTTGTTCTTATCAAACCATCAAAACATTTAAATAGCCTTTTAAACTGCTATTAAAAATAAAATATTTAATCAACATTTACTTACAGATTTGTGTGCTTGTCTGAGTTTGATATGTAGATCTACGTATCAAACTCAAACAAGCACACAAATCTATAGGTAAATGAAGCTTTCTTAGTTAGTTTGATTTTTCTTGAGGTTGTGAATATACGGTACAATGAAAATGCTTTGCTCAATCACCGTCATTTTTTTTAAACAAAAAATATTTTTGGTCAATTTTTTGACCTTTAAATAACATTAATTTTGACAAGAGTGTTATGCATTCGATGTCAATTTCATGGAATAGTGGTTGAGTATTTCGTCACAATTTCGATGTCAAGTTTGCCAAACTTGGTCTCGATTCTGCCAACTTCATGTGATTAGTTTGACGAAGAGTCAGTTGATAAGTCGACTACTACGAAGGTCACAATTTTGACAATGGGTTTGACTGTATAATAATCGACAAAAAAAGATCAACCACGATTTTAGTTGTCTATTCAACCAATTGTTGTAGAAAATTTGACTAATTCTTGTTGAAATTTAGGGCAAAATTTACTAGTGTTAACAAGTTGTTGCTCTTACTAGCTTTTCATTGAATTTCAACTATGCTTCCAATTTGACATCATGCGACATTTTTTCAAGCCAACAACATGATGGGATCAACCCTTACGGGAGCCCATTTTATACCACATGCTGAAATATGAATGATATCAACGTAGAATATTAAATGATGATCATGATACTAGTACTTTTATATTAAGAAAACTTATTAGATAATAAGGTGGAGTTGTGATCTGATTTTCTATTTTTCTTTTTGATTCGATGTATTGTATGAGTAAGCTATCCATGTAAAAAAACATGTAGATAAATAAATGTGACCTTGAGCTCTAACATCATTTTTTAACTCTCCCTATAGGCCATTTGGATGGTGAAGTAACTGGAGTTAAAGCTGAAGAGGAAACTAGGGACGCTGCCAACAACTATGGGATTCATCATTCTAGGCAATGACAGGTTCCATTTCTCTATTTCCATTTCATCTTTTCATGCATATGTTTACTTTTGTAAATGCATGTTTTTTGAGTTATTCTCACATCTTGTATGGGATATACACTTTTCTTTGATGAATAAAAGAATTTTTAATGCAAATAATTGTATAATTTTCTATTGTTATACAACTTATCTCCACACATAGCAAGTTTGGCTCCAAGGATCATTTCTCTTGATCCAATACACACCTTGACCTATCTGAAAACTAGATATGACTCATGTGGACCAACTGCCCAAACAAAGAGTAGTGCACTATGGTTACCCCTCCATTAGGCCTCCTTTTTCAAAGCAACTACTATCTTCTTCACTAACCAAACTTCATTACCTATGCATAGAGTCTAGATACCCTCCAAAACTAAGGATTTTCACATTTGCAAGGTTGGTCAACAAGTTCTAATGTTTCATTTACCAAACCCTCTCTTTGTGGCCAAATACCCTAGGGCTTGTTCAAAAAAACACTTCCACACCTTTTTGGACCCCTTAAAGGGATCTAACATCATCTCCTAACCATATATCATGACTATCCAAACAAAGAAAAGTCATCCTCTAATGGGAAAATCATTTAGACCATGACTGGTCCAATTTAAGTGACCCTTCAGATAACAATTCCCAAGCAATCAGTGAATGTTCTTTTACTTTCCTAGCTTGCCCTACATCGAAACACATTGAAAAAATTCCTCATTTTCATAGACTTCATCTTCCATACATCCTACCATTCTTGGAGGTTTTGGCCACCAAAGTCCACCAACTTATCTGGAACAATTCACTGTCATCATGTACACTGTTCAAGAACAGTCACCCTTAGAAGTGTTTCAACACATAAAAAACTCCTCAAGACCCTATAAAATTCATTAAGGGATATAACCTATCATTTACCATCCATCCTACTCATTTATACTCAGAGTGGAGGATCATACCAATCCAATATTGCACCAATCCAAGTGACTGTGACTCCTGCTCACTGTTCAGGGACAGTTAACACAAAAATAGAGGGTTTACATCTTCTATGGTCCATAGTATGGTTTAAAATAATGAGGAAAAGAACAAAATGTATCAGAAAAACTCATATCCATTCACAAGAACCATAGAGAAGCATGTAAAGTTAGTGTATTCTGCCAGGCATAACCCATGAGGGTATAGTTAGAGGATTTGATTATAAAAATACTTCTATATGGTTCTTGTGAATGGATATGAGTTTGTCTGATACATTTTGTTCTTTACCTCATTATTTTAAACTATACTATGGACCATAGAAGATGTAAATTAAGTAACTCATTTCTTTATGGTTCTTGTGAATGGATATGAGTTTTTCTGATACATTTTGTTTTGATCCATCCTACTCATTTATACCCAAAGTGGAGGATCATACCAATCCAATATTGCAACAATCCAAGTAACTGTTACCCCTGCTCACTGTTCAGGGATAGTTAACATAGAAAAGGAGGGTTTACATCTTCTATGGTCCATAGTATAGTTTAAAATAATGAGGGATTTACATCTTCTATGGTCCATAGTATAGTTTATAAACTAGGGCTGTCGACTTTGTTGTATTAGACAAACTCATATCCATTCACAAGAACCATAGAGAAGCATGTAAAGTTAGTGTAATCTACCAGGCATGACCCGTGAGGGTACAGTCAGAGGATTTGATGGTAAAAATGTTTCTTTGTGGTTCTTATGAATGGATATGAGTTTGTCTAAAATATTTTGTTCTTTCCCTCATTATTTTAAACTATACTATGGACCATAGAATATGTAAATTAAGTAAGTCATTTCTCTATGGTTCTTGTGAATGGATATGAGTTTGTCTGATACATTTTGTTCTGATCCATCCTACTTATTTATACCTAGAATGGAGGATCATACCAATCCAATATTGCAACAATCCAAGTGACTATGACCCCTGCTTATTGTTTAGGGACAGTTAACACAAAAATGAAGAGTTTACATCTTCTATGGTCCATAGTATAGTTTAAAATAATGAGGGATTTACATCTTCTATGGTCCATAGTATAGTTTATAAACTAGGGTTGCCGACTTTTTTGTATCAGACAAACTCATATCCTTTCACAAGAACCATAGAGAAGCATGTAAAGTTAGTGTATTCTGCCAGGCATAACCCATGAGGGTACAATTAGAGGATTTGATGGTAAAAATGCTTCTCTATGGTTCTTGTGAATGGATATGAGTTTTTCTGATACATTTTGTTCTTTCCCTCATTATTTTAAACTATACTATGGACCATAGAAGTTGTAAATTAAGTAGCTCATTTCTATATGGTTCTTGTGAATGGATATGAGTTTGTCTGATACATTTTGTTCTAATCCATCCTACTCATTTATACCCAAAGTGGAGGATCATACCAATCCAATATTGAACCAGTCCAAGTGACTGTGACCCTTGCTCACTGTTTAGGGACAATTAACACAAAAATGGAGGGTTTACATCTTCTATGGTCTATAGTATAGTTTAAAATAATGAGGGAAAGAACAAAATGTATCAGACAAACTCATATCCATTCACAAGAACCATAGAGGCTAGGACATCCATTGAATTTTGAATCCCAATCACTATAATATATTAATATATTTGATAATATATTTTATTTATAAAAAAAATAAACTAAATTTGCTGTCAATTTTTTGACCATAATAGGATGTAGTTTCGACAAGAATGCTATACTCTCAATGAATGTTTCAACCATCTGTCGTCTTTATTGCAACCAGCATTATGTGATTATTTTGACAAACATTGGTCGAAGAAGATGAAACATATGTAAAAAATTCTTCCAAATTGAAGTGATTATTTTGATGTTGGTTCAGTCGATATTTTGACGATTATAAAGGTTGCATTTATGACAAACATATTATGTGTCGATTAATCGATGAAAAAAGTTTGACAACAGTGATGGTCATCTAGTTGACCAATTTGCATAAAAAATTTGACTAATCCTCGTCAAAAAATAAGCTAAAATTTACTAGTAGCTCATGAGACACAGATTGATGTGAAACATGCATAGAGTGATGAAATTAGTATAATGATAAAAGTTACTAGTGATCAGACACTTTCCAATGGTGTTTTTCAAATTTGTTAGATTGTCACAAAATGTGAATCAAGTATTTGATCAAGAAAAAAATAGGTTTTCACTTTTGGGGGTCTGGAGCCACCAAAAAATGTTTTACACCTAAAATTTTAAGTAGTAGTTTTTTGGAGCTTGATGGATTGATGTATGGTCTACTTCTACTAGAGACTTCCTGGATTCTTGCTATACCCGTAAGGGGCATACATCCCTAGACAAAGCCACTGTTGGAACCCTAATTTTTTAATAAAATTTAGTGTTTCCTAAGAGAGAAAAAATAGTGAAAACCTTAAGATTTACCCTTGTGAATCCTACTTATGACTAGTGAATTCAAAATTCCATCACGTTCACCTCTCATAAAGATGTATATGTACATTCATATTTAGTCCCCCAAAGTCAAATTTTTCAAGTGACAATTTTTATGGTGTGCAATAATTTCACATTCTGCATATTATTACAATAATTTCACATTCTGCATATTATTACCTTTTCAGTTAGCCATTTTCAAGAGACAATATCTTGATTCCTAATAATCCCTTTTCCCAATCAATTATTCCTCGTGATTGTCTTCATAATAGTGTATTCCTCTATCCATTTTTAGAATCACATGACCTCGTTTGATAAATTTTCAACACCCAAACCATATGCAAATTTTGATATCAAGCATCATAATGGTTTGTTAAACCTATCAAAGTGGCCTTTTCCACAAATCAATAATTCATATCCAGATAACCTTCTGTAGACATGAAAAATTGGCAAAAGGCTTAAATCAATCAAAAGGTGCATATCAAATCATCAAAATAACACGAAAAATCAATAAATGGAACAAAGGCAATTCAAATCAAAGGAAAATTCAATTAAATGATTAAATAAAGCTTAAAAAGGGGAAAAACACTATGAAATTGATTAAATTCAATTAATGACATAGTTGTTGAAAGAAAAAATCAAAATGAACCTCTTACCCTTCATGGCTAAATTTAATTACTTTAATTAATTAATAAATCATAATTTCCCTCAACAAAGCAAAAAGGAGACAAAATGGACACAAATCACTCACTTTTGTTGAAATGGTCTAGCCTTTTGAAACCATTTAAATGATTGTCCCCTCCTTGTCCCCCCATTTATGGACAAAGCAAAGCCAATTGACCTTACCCAAGCATAACCATGGTTATCTCACTCTACCCCCTACCCTTGGGAAAATCTTATATATTGAAAGCATTTTGAGGCATTAAGGATCCACTCCATATCTTTGAATTGCAGCAAAGCTCTTGCAATTTGCATCCACATCACTCACTTATCATTTTTCATTGCTAATTAGCTTAAATTGCTTTGATCATAGTAGATTGTTCATCAAATAAAGCTAGAATTTGATAGAATAGATCTAAATTTGCATATAATATAGCTTAATTCTCATCTTTAGAGTGTCACTAGTGAGGATCATAGCTGAGAGCCTCATTTACCACTTTATTTTAGAGATCCATGAGATATTTAGATTAATTGTGCATTATTTAGATTAGTTTGCTTTGAATAGTGTAATTGTCTTTTAAATCTTGTTATTTCATGAAGGTGTAAATCACTCACACACAAATGGCACCCACCGTGGGGCCCTAGGCCTCAAATTCATCATTATTTTCACATTTTTTGCTAAATTTAGGCTAGAAATTGTATATTTTTGCTCGTTGTCTGTAGATCACAGAGAAGAAATCACACCGACAGATAAAGAGATCTCGCCTTTAGCAAAGAAATGTCACCTATGGAGAATGACGCGCTGAGTTTGAACTTTTACGCGGATTAACCTACATATTCACGCTACTGGACAGAGAAATAACGCATTACACAAATAAAATCATGCTTTTGGTTATTAAGTTGTCATGTTTGTGACAAAGATATCATGCATTTGATCATTTAAATGTCGTGGACATCAATTGAAAAGTTGCTTTCAGGAAGTCATTTTACGTCTGGTGTGAAGGGAGTACTCTACCTTATTGATTTAATTTCTCGCATTTGTCATTTTAAATCTCACTTTTGATAAATTAGATGTTGCGGTAATGTATCAGTTTGTCGCGTCTAGTAAAGATTTCACGTGTAGATAAAATTTGATATCGCTCCTGCTTATTTTGATCTCGATTGAGCCCCGCAAGGTGATGCTCGCGGTTAAAGTAATCACACCTTTGTCAAATTAAATCTTGCGTACAGTCTGGACAATGTCGTGTGGTTGTACTTTTATATTTTATCAAAAGTGTTAAAATAATGACTGTATTATAACTTCACATCCTTTTTTTCTATCTTAGGAGTATGGTCTGTCATAAGAAAGTTCAAAAACCAGAGAGAAGGCATAAGTTGAAGGAGAAATTGATTGCTAAGAGGATAAGAAAGGAAAACCGGATACACACCACCTTTGTTCTCAACAATGACTTAGAAAGGGATGTAGAGGTATATGCTAAATACATTGCTATTGTAAATGCTTACAAATAGAAATACGTATCATTAAATTGGGAGTTTAGTCCCTAAGTTTGTAAAATTTTGCAAATATTGAAGTAAAAGAAGGAATAAAAAGCATAATCAAAATTGTAGCATTCTAAGCTTTGATTTTGGTTTCTCCTCACTTTGTTTGTTTGTGCTGACTAATTTTCTGGTGGAGGGAATGTTTCACTAAGGTAAGGGAAGGATTTGGAGAGAAAATGAGAAAATCTACTACTTAAAAATGTGCCTAGCCTTTGCTAGCATCGTTTGAGGTATTTCTCTCATCAAGCTTGCAAACTTCCCTTAAATTGTGGCATTTTCAAAGTTCAAAACATAGTTTAATCATAAAAGGAAAAGAACAAACATTTCAATTCTAAGAACCCCTTTGTCATGGGGTTGAAAAAGAACCAAATTGATTGTGAGTGTTTGGGATAAGGGAAAAGCAATAGGGATATGCTCTTCACTCTTTGAGTGAATCAAATTCCCAAACTTGCTCTACCAAATCCACTTTTCATGCTTTCAAATGAACATGTGTAAAACTTAGTGGGCTCACCTCCCGAGATTGCCTTAAAAGGGCCGGTGAGAGGGATAGCCCAAAGTGGGATACACTTGCTTTTGCCACGAGAATCCGACCCACTATAAAAAGAAATGCGTGTATCCTTAATGGGGTGCACGACAAAAGAATTTTATCTCTTTCAAACTTCCTCTAGTAGTCTTAATAGATTGCACAAAATCATGCTTCGGTGCGTGTGGGAAGCCCCTTAACATACTTGGGGGATGAATGGCTAAGATCCATTTTGAACGGAAAACTTACTACATAACGGTAAAATAGCAAAACTACCTATTAGAGCCATGTTTACAAACCAATTATGTACTAGATAGATTGTGTGGAGGCTATTCTTGTGTTTCAACCTGTGAAAATGTTCAAAAATACACACATTAGAGCATTCTAGGGATATGGTACCAAATTGATGTGTGTGTTGAGATTGTTTTTATATTTTCAAACAAGATATTCCAAAGTTATTGATCAAAACAACATTAAGATTCTAAACCATTTAAAATTGATAAAAAACCTTTACCTTATTCCAAAAACCAGATTATCAAAAGAAGAAGTCAACATACCCTTGAAGTTTGTTCATGCCTGTTCTTACAAGATCACACTCTATAAAGAAAACATTACAAACAGACGGGACCTACAAACGAGAAGAGCTCCCATTTTCGGAGGACACTTTCATTACTTCACGAGTGATTGAAAAACCCGCTAAGGCAAAGGACACTAACAAGATGTTTAGTGGCACCTTAGGAAATACCGATCCTAACAACCAAGGAAACAACATGAATGGGGGTATGGGTCCTAACAACAATCAAGAAAATTCTAATAATGGAGGAAGAGATCCTAATTCCCAAGAAGCAAATTCACAAGACAACAACTTACCTCCTCTTCATAATAAAAACCTACCCCCAACTGCAGAAGAAGCCACAGATTAAAAGGCGTTAGAGGCAAGACAATGTCCTTATTTCATAGAACTAATGAAAAAGACTATGCATATGGATAAAGAAAAATACTTCATGGACTTGATACAAATGGGAGTAAAGCTACCTAAAGATTTTGACATAGAACAACTAAAGCCCAAGGAAGTAGAAGACCCTATGGAAGCAATAAGGGAACAATTCAAGGCATTACAAATGGAAATCGACAGTTTGAAACAAAATGGGGCTCCTAAGCCTTTCTCTATTGAAACATTATGTCCTTTTCCATTCGATAAAAGTTTGGTCATGGTGTCGTTTCCCATTAATGTAACATTTCCTAAGTATGATAGGTATGAAGGAACATCTGACCCACATGATCATCTTCGGGGGTTTTGTGCATTGAGTCTTGAATTCATGCATGATACAACTTATTTAATGAGACTATTCCCAAGAAGCTTGGGAGGAATGGCCATGGATTGGTTTTCAAAACTACCATCCGGCATCAAAACCTTTGAAGAATTAGCTTCTAAATTTGTGACTCATTACTCCTATAACATCAAACATGAGGTCACAATGATAACGTTATGTAACACAAAGCAACAAGATGGAGAAGCCTTCCTCACATTCTTGCAAAGATGGAGGACTGCATTTGCTAGATATCCAAGAAGTGTACCGGAAAAAGAGAAAATGGATATCTTTATTAACGGTTTAAGCAGTGAATTAAATTATAGACTAAGGATGCAATGTCCTAAAACCTTCCAAGATTTGATTGATAACAGAGTTACAATGGAAGAAGTGTTGATTAAGAGTGGAGAGCTGAAATTGTACAAGGAAAATAAGAACAACTCTAACTCCAACAACAACAATACCAACAATAACAATCATCAAAATAAAGGTTGGTAAAATAACAATAGCCATTATGCTACAAAAAATAACAACAAGGGCATTGTTAATGATGGTGTGGTGGAATCTAGCAACTTGAAGGTGATTCCATTTGCCCTTACAAAGACACCTAATCAAGTAAACAATACTAATCAAGCATATAATGCACCTTCCAACAATAACAACAATGCCAACAAGAATAATCAAGGAAACAAGGATCGAAATAGCAAGTATGATAAGTATTTGAAGCCCACTCCTTCAAGACACTTTACACCCTTGGGAGAATCACTTGAAACTGCATTAAAGGCTCTCATGGCTAACAATGTTATTACATTACCTACGATTAAGCCTTATGAATCAGACAACAAGCCGGGCTGGTGGGATGCTAATAATCATTGTGAATATCATAGAATTCAGGGACACACTACAAATGAATGTCTACAATTAAAGAATGTGGTGCAAGACTTGATAGATAATAACATAATCACCGTTGATGGACCCCAAAATAATGAAGATCATACGGCCTTCAAACAACCTTTTTACAAACATGATAAAGGTGAGTCATCAAATGGCAAGAAACAAAGTGCCAATAATCTCAACTTTGCGCCATCATATGATCATATTGTTAATGCTATAATAATTAATGAACAATCTCAAAAGGAAGCAACAAATGTCATTACAAGAGGGCAGAATTATAGAATGACTTTACAAGGGATAGTCCCTCAAAACACCAATATCCCACAATCCAACATTGTGGTCAAACAACCTCTATAGCAGCAAGGCCTTATAGTTTGGTGGATCAATTGCAACGTACTCTAGCACAAATCTCAATCTTAGAGTTATTGAAGTTGTCACTGAATCATAAAGAGATTTTAGAAAAAGCTTTAGAAGAGACACATGTTTCTACTACCTTAGGGGAAGAAAAGTTTCAAAATATGGTAGGACATCTCGTGGCTCCTCATTGTCTTTCATTTTCTGATTAAGACGACATGTCTATAACTCATCCTCAAAATTTGCCATTACATATAGAGGTTTTGATCGAAAGGCATAGAGTCAAAAGAGCCCTTATTGATGGAGGGGCTGGTCTTAACATCTGCACATTAAGTCTTGTAAAATCCTTAGGTTTATCTGAGTCTTGCATTGACCCTACAAAGAAAATCACCATAAAAGCTTACGATGAAGCTGAAAGAGCTTCTAAAGGCATGATTGTATTGCCCATCCAAGTGGGACTAGTCAAGAAGGAAACCAAGTGTTAAGTGTTGGACATGAAATTAACTTATAACATCTTATTGGGAAGACCATGGATTCATGAGATGCAAGCCGTCCCATCCACATACCACCAATGCATCAAGTTTCCATACATGGGTGAAGAAATCATGGTTGGAGGAGACTCAAATTCATTCCAATATTGTAATGCACTCAAACCCTTGCACAAATTATACATTCCACATAATCATGAAGGAATTATTCCAAGAATCACCAATGAAGATACACAAAATCCTCTTCAAGCTAGCTCAACTACATCAACTAAGGGCAAGGAAAAAGTGAGCTACGAGGGTCCAAATGTAATGGAAAGTCCATATTTAGCACCTAAATTGGAGACAGTGATCTACAAATCTATGAAAGAGGAAAAGGAACAAGCTAAAGAAGATCATTACCAACACATGAGTGAGATGATGAACAGATTTGACAAACAATGCAAGATTAGTTCAAAAGGAGTAGGAGAATATTCAGTTTCTCTATTTGACATGCCCATATCTCCCAAATCACATGGTAAACCATCAAAAGAGCATCTTCCACATAAGTATAATTCTTATTTTGTGAGCGAAGATAGCAAAGAAACATGGGATAAGGAAGAAGATGAAGTCCTTCAATGGCTTTATCATGATGAAGATGATACCTTAGACATTCCCATGGAAAGAATTCAGCATGTCAATATACAAACCAAACAATATGGGAAAGGATTTGATATTATACAAAAGATGGGATACAAAGGAAGAGGACCCTTAGGCCAAAGAAATAGAGGGTTATTAGAACCTATTGAACCTAGTTGGAGGGCAAGTCATGAAAAATCTGGAGTAGGTTTCCAATACAAAGGAGAAAGTTCAAGTCCAATGCATGATTTTCATCCTCAAATAAATGCATTAGAATCCGAAGGAGATAGTAATGACTCTCAGGATTATGAATGGGATACTTTATCAGAGGAGTCATGTCAAGATAAAGAAGTCATTTCTATACATACTTATGCAAAAATCCCAAAACAAGATGCTCCAATTAATGAAGAACCTCCTATTCAAAGGCCTAATATAGAACAAGCATCTAATAGTAGAGCATGGATAGAAACATTTTGGACACCTTCAGAGGAGGGAAATTCAAATGTTAGTTTTAACCCACTTGTGGCTTTTCCCACATTGTTTCCTATAGAGGTTGATGAGGATTTGAGCGAAGGGGACTTTGACCCTGCTTCCATGGATCATCTTGAGGAAGCGCACATCATAGATCTAAACGATACAATGTATGAACCCTCAAATGAAGTCATGTCCATAAATCCTATTGATGATACCTTACCCAATAATTCCTTAATTTTGATGCACCCAGACCTCATTGATTGGGATCAAACCGAACCAAATGACTTACTTTACTTCCCAAATGACCAAGCAAAAAACCAATATCTCAATGCGGTTGAACCCTCTTTCACCAACGAATTCAATGCAGACATAATGACATCAGCAAGGGTCCAATCTCTTAGTCAAAAAAAGAAAAAAAAGAAAAAAAAGAAAAAAATGAGAAGTTCTATTGGTGAAAACCCAACTGTGGCACCATTAGAACCAAAAACAATGAAAATAAAAGACGTTTCTTTTGGTGAAAACCCAACTGTGGCACCAAAGGAAGAGAGATTGGATACTTTGCCTGAACATGAGGAAGAAAGGTCATCTATTCTTATAGAACCAACAGAAAAAGTTAACATTGGTACGGAAGTAGATCCAAAGGTCATACACTTGGCTACATCACTTACATCTCTTGAAAGAGAGGACTTTATCAAATTCTTCCAAGAACAACAAGTGAATTTTGCATGGTCATATGCCGACATGCCCGGACTAGATCCTGATTTCATAATGCACCATTTGAATGTTAGACTCGGAGTTAAACCTGTGAAGCAAAAACTAAGGAAAATGCACCCACATGTGGCTCTCCTAGTCAAGGCAGAATTGGAAAAATTGTTAAAGGTGGGGTTCATAAGAACAATAGCATATGCTGATTGGATCTCTAACATTGTGTCGGTTACTAAGCATGATAAATCTATCTGTGTGTGTACGGATTTCAGAGATTTAAATCTTGCATGTCCCAAAGATGACTTCCCATTGCCAAGCATAGATACCATAGTGGATTTGACAGTAGGTCACACAATGTACTCATTAATGGATGGATTTAGTGGCTACAATCAAATAAAGATTGCTCTCGAAGACCAAGAAAAGACAACATTTACTTGCCCTTGGGGTACTTTTTGTTGGAATGTCATGCCCTTCGGTCTTAAAAATGCTGGAGCTACATATCAAAGGGCCATGACAACTATTTTCCATGACATGATGCACACTTTCTTAGAAGATTATGTGGATGGCATTATAGAAAAGTCCCACAAAAGAGAAGAACATTTACAAATCCTAAGAAAAATATTCATTCGGTTAGAACAATTCAAAGTTAGATTAAACCCAAAGAAGTGTGCCTTTGGTGTCCAATCCGGCAAGCTATTGGGTTATATAGTGTTAGCAAAAGGAATTGAAGTTGATCCTAAAAAATTACAAGCCATTCTAGAGATGGAGATTCCAAGAAACATTAGCCAAATGAGGTCACTACAAGGAAAGATTCAATCAATAAGGAGATTTATATCTCAATTAGCAGAAAAGTGTCACTCCTTCACCAGATTGCTACACAAGGACACTACATTTATGTGGGATGAAGAATGTGATAAGGCCTTCACTATTTTGAAGACTTATTTGATAAACCCACCTATTCTTATGTCACCTATCAAGGGCAAAGAACTATTGTTATACATATCAGCCACAGAAAGGTCTCTAGGTATATTGTTGGCACAAGAAGATGAGCAAGGAAAAGAAAGGGCAATCTACTATCTTAGTAGAACCTTAATAAAATATGAACTAAATTATTCATTCATGGAAAGAGCATGTCTAGCAGTGGTCTTTGCATCTCAAAAACTAAGACATTATATGTTGATGCATAAGATCAAATTAATTGCCAAGATTGATCCTCTCAAATACTTGCTAAGTAAAACTGCCTTAATAGGTAGAATAGCAAAATGGGTCATGATCCTAAGTGAATTCGACATTGAATATGTTGATAGAAGAGCAATTAAAGGACAAGTGATAGCAGATCACTTAGCAGATAACCCAATGGAGTCTACACAAACCATTCAAATTGAATTTCCAGATGCAGCAATTGTCAACATAGAAGCAAAGACATGGAAATTATATTTTGATGGATCTTATACACAAGGAGGTTCTGGAGTAGGTATATTATTGGTTACCCCTCAAGGGTACACCATTCCAAATTCCTATAAACTCTTATTTCCATGCACCAATAACATAGCTGAATATGAGGCATTAGTCATTGGCATCAAAATGGCTTTGGAATGGAATATTGTAGAATTACAAGTGTATGGGGATTCCCAACTCATAATCAATCAGGTTAATAATGAATACAATACCAAAGATATAAAATTGATGAAATATAAAACCTTGATTGATGGATGGAAGAAGTACTTTGCTTTGATCACATTTGAACAGATTCCAAGAGAAAAGAATAGAGCAGCAGATGCCATGGCTACCTTGGCTTCCTTATTACAAAAACCAGATCAAAATGAGAAGTATGAGTTCTTGGTGGAAGAGTTGGTAAAACCAAAATTCAACCTTCCTGACACCCAAATTGTTGCTCTTTTACATGGACATGACTCTCCTTGGTATGGACCCATCTATACTTACCTTAAAGACCAAGTACTCCCCCTAGACCAAACTTGTGTCCAAAAATGTAACTTCATACGCCAAGCTACCCATTACCTAATCCTTTCAGACACATTGTATCGTAAGGGTCTTGATGGGAAGTTACTTAGATGTTTAGAGGAAGAAGAGTCTAAGTTAGCTTTATGCGAGGTCCACAAAGGCATTTGCGGGTCACACTCAAGCGGTCTTAATCTAGCTAAGAAAATCCTTCATTTAGGGTACTTTTGGACAACATTAGAAAAGGATGCTTGTCAATTTGTGAAGACATGCAGCAAATGTCAATATCACGGTAACATGATACATGCACCGGCTCAAGAACTACACCCATTCATTACACCATGGCCTTTTTATCAATGGGGTTTTGACTTGATTGGAATCATACATCCTCCATCTTCAAACGGACACAAGTATATCATTACAGCAACATAATACTTCACCAAATGGGTGGAAGTAGTTCCATTAACAATAGCAACCGGCAAACAAATTTCAATGTTCATATTGAACCACATAATTTGCCGCTATGGTATTCCACATGCCATTATCATGGATAATGGGAAACAATTCAAAAATTAGGATATTGATGAACTTTGCATGACATTCCACATTACACATCATTCGTCATCCATTTATTATCCACAAGGCAATGGCCAAGCTGAAGCAACGAACAAAAATATCCTCAAGATATTAAAAAGATCAGTTAACAAATCAGGAAGAGATTGGCACGTGCAAATAAATCCCGCACTATGGGCTTACAGAACTAGTATCAGAACACCTATAGGAGCCACCCCATTCTCTTTAGTTTATGGAACCGAAGTAGTTCTACCATTAGAAGTTGAAATCCCATCTCTACGGGTTTCATTAAGAGGATTGATCACTGATGAGGATTATAGGGTTGCCAGACTGCAACAATTGGAATTGTTAGAGGAACACCAGACTCAAGCTTATGAGCATTTAAGAGTTTATCAAAATAGGATTTCACGGAATTACAACAAACACATCAAACCAAGAAATTTTCAAGTAGGAGACTTGGTATTAAGAGAAAATCCCAAAAATCAAGCTGAAAGGGAAAAGAAAGGAAAGTGGGAAGCTAATTGGATAGGCCCATTTGTGATAGTGTCATCCTTTGGAACTAGAACATATAAGTTATCAGATTGTAATGGTGAAGAGTTACAAGAACCCATAAATAGCATTCATTTGAAGAGGTTCTACACCTAAAGCAGATGAAAGAGTATACAGAGTATCAGATGAGAGAGCATCATAATTATTGTACATAGTTGAAAAGGGATCTTGAAAATAAAAAAATAAAAAAAAATAAAAAATACAAAAAAAATGAAAAAGAAAAAAGTGCCTTGGTGAAAACCTAGCAATAGGCGCCTCGATAGCAAAAAAAAAACAAAAAAACAAAAAACAAAAAAACAAAAAAAAAGCACCCAAAGGTGAAAACTTGGCAACAAGCACTTTTGGTTTCCTTAAGTCATTTCTTTCCTAGTCACATGTGTACATAATGCATCTCATCATCCCATTTGTCCAAACCTTCATTGCATTTGTCATTTGTACATAGTCATAATAACATTTTTAGCATCATCCTTTGCATTGCCCAAAGTTGTCAAAACTGATACATCAAACACTTGGGCGCAACACAAAATAGATCAGAAAGTGGGTACCTCAAAAAGGATTCAAATGAGAAACATTCAGTCACAAGTAGAAAGGGATCAACATTTTCAAAAGAGAGATCAGATTTTTGTAAACCTTTGATTGATATCATTGTTTACTAACCAAGAAGTTGATTACCACAACAAATCCTTGAGCCTAAATTGACTTATTATTTAGGATTAAAAATCAAACATCATTCCATGATCAAAACACTTGGAAATATTATTTGAAGATCAGAAAACAATGCAAAACACCTAGATAGATTCTTTTGAAAAGTTGGTTAAAAATTTGTTTACTTACATTAATTCAATTTGTATCAAGTCTTTTTAGCTAATCAATGATGTTTCGACTAGATTGACAATGATGGAGACATGATATTTTTCTTGACTATGAAGTGAATGTTTGGAGAAAGATTCATTGCCTTATGAGAATTCATCTAAAGACATGGTCATCAAAGAACCATCGAGGATTATCTTATAAAACAATGAGTTAACTTTTGTTTGTTTACGCAACCAGATACCTTGGATATTTAGATTCTTCATATCTAAATGCCAAAATCCACTTGCAACATAGAATCTGACAAAATCGGTATTCGTACTCTCATGATTGTTTGTAATCAGTGATAGTCGTATCGACGAGACTGATGGGAAAGCAAAACGGAGGTTACCACATGAGCAATAAAAAGTGATATTCATATCATCATGTCAGTGGGCAGTCGTGATTGTATCAACTTTCCGGTCCCAAGTGCTCAATGATGAAAATTTATCCTCAAGGCATTTATTTGCTAAAAGCTAGTGACACTTAGCTGCATTGCATTGCATTATCATGGAAGGTTAATTGCATTATCATGTTAGATTAATTGCATGTGCATTTGTTTGTAGTATTTTTCCAAGGGAAAAGGGGGGTCATTCAATTGAAATCTTGATCAATCATAAAATGGGTCATTCAATCAAGAATCAAGGAAAGTCCATAAATCATAAGTGTCCATAACATCACAGATCCATGAAGTCTATCTAATCAAAGATACAATGTCATCAAAGTGATACATCCAAGTCCTAATCAATAACTAAAACATGATATAATATCAACAAACTGAAGGAGCTCCATAATCAATCATCTCAATAACATGTACTCTAGCTGGGTCAACTCATGACTTAAGTCTAAATATCCAAGAAGCTAAGGTTCGTATATATATCATTTATAGAAATGTGCCTGTTTTGCAAATCAAGGGAATCATATCAGTATTTTATATCAGTGAATCATCTTACGTCAATCAATCAAGTCAATCAAAGCAATCAAACCTATCATTATTTGTTTGTGTCTCTATGTCTTGAGAGTGAAGTATCAGTTTATCAATCCTATCAGGATCCCATATCGGTTTTCACACTGATCAAGATCAATCCTATCAACTATATCAGTTTTCACACTGATCAGTTATCCCATATCAGTTTTACTATCCTGTCAGATTGACAAATCACATTCATTGGTACCATTATCCTGTCATTATAATCACTTGTTTTGCTTAACTACAATAGACCTATCTATCTTGGATATGCAAATTACAAATCATGGCATATCATCAATGTTTTTCAGAAATGAAAACATATCGGACCAATCAATCAATCAAAATCTTTCAAATCAAGGACTCAATATGTTTTATTTCTGAGGGGGCATTAGAGTATCAAATTGGCATCACATCAAAAACATTTATCAGTTGGGCATATCATATCAAGTTATCATATCATGTCAATTTCGTATCAGGAGGCAAATCAATATCAGATCAGTTTACCATATCATATCAAACCTATCAACATATTAGAAATCAGTGAACCCAGGACCTATCATTAAACTAGGACCCATATCATATCAGAGGCACATCATCATCATCAGGAAGTACATCGATCAGAATGATCAGAGGCATATCAAAACCAGGACCTGAATCAGATCATCATACTAAGGGAATCTTTGAATCGGTGTTCTTCGCACATCGATCCAAATAGGGGCAGTTGTAGACACAAAAAATGGGCAAAAGGCTTAAATCAATCAAAAGGTGCAAATCAAATCATCAAAATAGCACAAAAAATCAATAAATGGAACAAAGGCAATTCAAATCAAAGGAAAATTCAATTAAATGATTAAATGATTAAATAAAGCTTAAAAAGGGGAAAAACACTAAAAAATTGATTAAATTCAATTAATGACATAGTTGTTGAAAGAAAAAATCAAAATGAACCTCTTACCCTTCATGGCTAAATTTAATTACTTTAATTAATTAATAAATCATAATTTCCCTCAACAAAGCAAAAAGGAGACAAAATGGACACAAATCACTCACTTTTGTTGAAATGGTCCAGCCTTTTGAAACCATTTAAATGATTGTCCCCTCCTTGTCCCCCCATTTATGGACAAAGCAAAGCCAATTGACCTTACCCAAGCATAACCATGGTTATCTCACTCTACCCCCTACCCTTGGGAAAATCTTATATATTGAAAGCATTTTGAGGCATTAAGGATCCACTCCATATCTTTGAATTGCAGCAAAGCTCTTGCAATTTGCATCCACATCACTCACTTATCATTTTTCATTGCTAATTAGCTTAAATTGCTTTGATCATAGTAGATTGTTCATCAAATAGAGCTAGAATTTGATAGAATAGATCTAAATTTGCATATCATATAGCTTAATTCTCATCTTTAGAGTGTCACTAGTGAGGATCATAGCTGAGAGCCTCATTTACCACTTTATTTTAGAGATCCATGAGATATTTAGATTAATTGTGCATTATTTAGATTAGTTTGCTTTGAATAGTGTAATTGTCTTTTAAATCTTGTTATTTCATGAAGGTGTAAATCACTCACACACACCTTCATACCAAACCAATTGGTCTCTACAATTGCCAATACTAAAACAAACTCCTATGCAAGTTTTTAGAGCCTTAGCCCTCCATCTGATTTTTTTTTGAACTTCTTACCAAATGCAATTTATTTAAAATTTGTTGTTTGTTCAATGTCAAAGTGAGCCAGAGGTCCACTTTGAATTTTAATACCTCTAAATTGGATGACTTCTAGATCAACCTAATTGATCATAACAATTCTCTTTATGTCATACGAACTTGGAAGATTGCAAAACCTCATAATCAAGTTTGATACTTTTTTATGTCCAAAACTAGAGGTAGTTTACAAAGGTTTATCAATTTTAAATTTTTTGAGAGTAGCCAAAGGCCCACTTTGATAGATGATATTTTGCACCCCTGGGTAAATTTCTTAGAGTTGTTTGTTGCATTTCAATATTTGGTCAAATGTTTATCAACATGCTAGTTCTCAGGGTTTCGTGACAAGGTTTGAGAGGTTTCCTAAGTCAATTCTAGGTGCATCAAATTCAATTTGGCCGCTTTCACAAAAACTCAAAAAATATATTCCAATAATGCTAGATCTTATTTTTGGATCCTGATTGCATTCCGAATCATTCACAATATCAGTTTGAAAATGTTTTGAATGTCAGTTGTTCAAAAAAGAATTTTTTTAGCTAGGTCCCCAAGGGGACCCAACTAACTTCATGACATCACAATATTGATTCTAATACTTTGTTTAAATCATTATATAATAAATTATATTGTTGGCATTACAATGAAATAATTTAAACTTATTTAAAATGGTTTAAACTCATTCTGTCAAAAAACTAAGAATAGATAAGCCGAAGTTGGAAGTAGTGCTTAATGAATCTACTCAAGCAAATAAACTATTTGCCCAAAAGTGTAAAAGATCAAAAAACACAATAAATATCACTGATAAAAATGGGTTGGGAGATGGACTATCTAGAATTGAATTTAATAGCATTGTTGATAAATATTATTTGGTGACTTAGGGATAATATTTGACCATGTAATCTAAAATATTCTTAGTATTTCAAATTCCTATTTGACTAGACTATAGTATAAGGAGTGATTAATAATTCAGGTATTGAAATTGAAATGACAGAATGAGGGGAAATTTTACCATATATGTAATTCCCATAAATTGTTTTTTCAAAGTTCCAAGGATGTTATCGACAGGACATGAGTCATGTGACAAACACATATTAAGTCTCACCAAAATGTTATGTCTCTTCGATGGACAATCTACACTCTATGTTACATGGAAGAGAGATTGAAAAAATCTCCTTGATGCTCATTTTCTCTTCAAGGAAGAAACCCCAATTCACTGATAAAATCTCAGAACCATTTGTAGATGATGCCTTTCCAGGCATTGCAAAGATGTTTGACAGAATGTTTGGGCAGGTGGTTGCATGGGATTCCATAACTGCATGATATGTACATAAAATGGATTTGTTTAAAGTCTTTAAAAGTACCTTAGTTATGAACAATCACAACTAATTTTCTCTTTGTACATGCAAAAATGGAAGTTGTGGAATAATTTTTAAGGATCGTACTTCATAATGAAGACTAGGGATCACATATGAAAAACCATGAAAGGCGTGATGAACATAGAAGATCCACTACAACCATTAGATATTTAAGAAGTATGAAAGATAAGATAAGAATGATCTAAATCAATAACATTTCTCCATAATGATGCAAGTACATCACATATTCTTCAACAATAAAGTTGGTATCACAACCTTTATTTGTACAATGATCACGGTATACTTCTTTCATCATTGATGGAAACGCATCCACTTTTGCAGATGTCTCACATAAAACTTTCTAAACATCTTCCATCTGCTTTATATCCAGTTCGTCAACATAGTCAACTGATAACGTTGCATTATCCACAACTTCAATTATAGTTACACATGACTCTTGAATGATTCACGTACACTTGTCAAATTCACTCTCAAAAACATGGTTTGAGCCCACCGAAGCAGAGGGGCTTGTAACCATGATGTTGGAGTCTCTGTAAGAGGTAGCCATAGGTGGAATGGTATCCTGTAAAGTTTTAAACAAACATCAGTATATATAATTAATCAGAATAACCATTTTGCATTATCATTTCAAACTTTAGATGCTACCTATAGTGGAATAGTACATATGATTTTGTGGAATTTTTTTATATTCAAATTAACAAGAAGTCAGGTTTGCAAACATGATATAAATTATATTAATGATACATATTTAAACAAAAGAGAACATGAATTTGAAATATGCCGAGAGATACATATCATATAATTTCATCAATATGAAATTATTTGTGGGAAACTTGTTAACACAAATTGGATATCTCTCGGCTTATTATATATATATATATATATATATATATATATATATATATATATATATATATATATATATATATATATATATATATATATATATATATATATATATATATATATATATATAAGCTAGTAGCAGTTGTGACGCATAATGAAACATTTTATTATTATTATAGTTAATCTACAATAGTAAATTATATAGTGAGAAAATAAAGGAATTATATCTAAGATTGATTAACACATTGAATTAATTAATTTGATTAGGGTTAGTATTTAGTGTTAGTATTAGGGTAAGAGTATGGTTTAGATTTATTATTATGATTAGGGTTAGGGCTTTGATTATAATTACAATAAATAGGATAAGGGTCTAATTTGCAATTAGGACAATGATAAATTATTTAGATTTATTATTCTGATTAGGGTTAGGGATTTGATTATAATCATGGTTACGAAGAGAATTAGGGTTAGGGTTATGAAGAGAATTAGGGTTAGGGTTTTGATTATAATTCCAATAAATAGGATAAGGGTCTAATTTGCAATTAGGATAATGATAAATTGTTTAGATTTACTATTATGATTAGGTTTAGGGCTTTGATTATAATCATGGTTACGAAGAGAATTAGGGAGTTATGAAGAGAATTAGGGTTAGGGTTAGGGTTTTGATTATAATTACAATATATAGGATAAGGGTGTAATTTGGGAAAAGGGTCTAATTTGCAATTAGGATAATGATAAATTGTTTAGATTTATTATTATGATTAGGGTTAGGGATTTGATTATAATCATGGTTACGAAGAGAATTGGGGTTAGGGTTAGGGTTTTGATTATAATTACAATATATAGGACAAGGGTGTAATTTGGGAAAAGGGTCTAAATTGCAATTAGGGTAATGATAAATTATAGAGTTTAGATTATCCATTATATCAAGTCAAACAATTAGTACACATTGGAGCAATACTGAAGATAATTCATGAACATCATGTAATAATTAAATACTTAATATTTATTGAAACACAATTTGACATAATGAATCACAACAATTAACAATTTATTACTTAATAGTCATTCCAAAATTGGATAAAATAAAAAATACAATTGTTTAAAATTTTGTAAACACATTGTCCAATAATATGTAGAATACTTTCACTTTTTAAACCATGGATGCACTGGTAATATCTCCACATTTCCAGGAAGAATTTTACAAACTTTAATTGATAGAGTAGACTTCACGACAAATAAGGTAGGCACCCCATAATATGCGTACAACAACCTGAAAGATGGAATGACTTGGTGTACTATGAATATGATGGTGTAATCAAACTTAAGAGTAGCAATCAACCATTCTTCAAGTGGGCCCTTGTGATAGCTAATTTTAGATTCTCCTTTAAGAAATTTCATAAACTTTAGACTGGGTTCATCAAAGAGAGTGTGCTTCCTAAAATTTACTGTTGGCCTGATCGTGATTTTAAAAATGCATCCTGCAAGATAAAGATCATGAATCTCATGGTACAAAGCATCTGACCATCCACATAAATCAACAATCTCAATTTGTAGGTGGTGAAACTTCACATCTAAGTTCATATGCACTTTCGTTCTGTAATAAAAGTTGAAGTATACAACATAGTTATAAAATTTAATTTGAGTGTTCCTTGGTCCATTGTTTTTAATTCGATTGACCATTCTATCCCTTAGCCAATAACAAACACTCATCTCCTCTATACGAAGGACAACATTGCGTGGAAGAAGCAGGTGAAATTCCTCCAACCAACTAGAAACCCATGATAAATGCAATTTTTCTGGCATCTTGGTAAGTTGCATGGAAATTATTAACAGTATTTATATCATAATGAAACATGATATAAATCTATATCTAACAAAGGTAATATTCAAAATTAAATTTATAAAAAAGCAAATATTACACTATGGTGGCATTGCCATCCACAATGTAAACAAATTATTTAAATATATAAACAGATTATCTAAAGTGAATGTAATAATTATATTAAATAAAAATATCATCTAAAATACTAAAAAATAACATTAATCTATAATATTACAACTTAAAGAAAAAAGATGCAAACTCTTCATTTTCAACATCTAACTGAATGTTTACATTAGGCGGATTGTTATATCTATGGCTCAGTTTAGGATCATCTTGAATCAGTTGAGGCCCTTCATTTTGAAGGCTTTGAATAGAAGTTCATTGATGATCATTCATTGAAACATTTATATCAGCTCTTTTTTCAGTTTCTAATTGTTCCACTGTTACTTCTGCGCTTCTTCTATGAATTCTTTATCTATCAGTTTCATTACGCCTGACCCTATGTTGTTCTCTTTGACTTTCAGTCAATTGTTCTTCCTGACGTCTGCGAGATTCTCTTCTATATTGTCTTTGATATTCTCTTCTAGCTTCTTTTGATTCAAAGATCAACCTCAGTCTCACCATATCTAGTACGAAATAACATTAAATTAGTGACCTAAGCAAACTTTATATTATACATATGTTAAAACATTGTAATAATTAGAAAGAAAGAATTTTACTTGTCAATTAATATGTTTTTATATATATACATTTGATTTAGAAAATGCCAATTTATAATACATTGCAATTTAGTTGTGATAATTTATGTATCATATTTAAATACATATTTAAACATAAAGAATACAAATTCTGAAAAATAAAAGACAATAAGAATAGTTTGAGTGTAAACACCATAAAAATTCAACATACATGGAGTGAATTAGATCCAAGATATACAAGAATAACAAAATGATTTTTTTTTAACAATAATTGATATACAATAACGATTGCAATGGTCTAAAGGCCATTTTGTGAAAACACAACAACACAGGATCTCTTATTTGTAATACTAATCAATCAATCCAAAAACATACATGATCCAATTTGGATCTCAATACAAACATTAATTGTCAACATTTCAGTTCCAGTATGTTTGCCTCCATCTTCCCCTAACCCATTCTTGCTCTGCTCGTATGTGGATGCGTGAATACGGCTTCAGAGTGTGAGAATCAGGAAAGTACACCTCATAGAACTCTACTTGACTAAGGGGTGAAACAAATCTGTCAACAATCACACCCGACCACCAACAATCATTGTCTAGTACTTCTACTGCAAATCTAGGAGGTACAAATCATGGAAAAGTAATAGGAGGTGGAATAGGTCTCATATAATCTACATAGACCTCCTCAACGAGGGGCTCTCGAGCCCATTCGTCGTTTATGAAATGGTGATACTTGACACAATATTTCATCACCTCACCATTGTTAACAATGTCTATAATTGTTGCTTCGAACCAGGCCCCTTTAAACCCCTCTTCATCAGAGCTAATCTCAACCTTCATGCCCACAGTAAAATCTATATCTATGCCTAATTTATGATTAGAAAAATAAATTAATTATAATTAACAAATTCAATTTCATTAAATGAGTTTCAAAATATAATTTTTTATACGAAATTATGTAAACCTAATTTTAAAGAACAATTGATTATATGAATTGCATTAATTTCATTAATACAATTAACATAATCAATTTCATTAAATCTAATTTAAATGAAATTGAGTAACATAAATATTGCAACATTCACATGTTTTGTAAAATAGCAACAAAATGTTGTATTTTAAACTAACTATGAAAATAACAATAAAAGAAATATAATATTAATGTCATCAAACAAAATCAACTTTATTAAGTCAACTTTTAAATCAATTTTGTAACATTAGAAGACCTTATACATTCATATTAATATACTAATAAATTAATTTTTTAAATATAATAAGGAATTGAAATCTAAATGTAATATTCTAAAGGTAACATTGTAAATGGAAATCTCCTAAATTTATACCAAAATAAAATATAATTAATGTAAATCCTATTTTTAACATTTAAATCAAATAAAAAATAAATTATAATTATTAATTGTTACATTATTTAAAGCAAATAAAAATTACTAATGGTAAAGCAAATGAATCAAATTTAAAGCAAACAAATCAAATAAAGGTAATATTCGAAATGGAAATGTCCTCAATTTATATAATTAATCTAAATCCTAATTTGTAACATTAAAAAATTAGTAATTGCAATTTTAATTATATAAATCCTATTAAAATAAATGTAATTTTAACATTTCAAAGTAACTATTAAAATACTAATAAATTAAGTTTTAAAATCTAATTAGGAATTGAAATCTAAATGTAATATTGTAATGGTAATATTGTAAATGGAAATCTCCTAAGTTTTTACAAAAATAATATATGTTATATAAAAAATGTAAATCCTATTTCTAACATTTAAATCAAAAAAAAATAAATTATAATTATTAATTGTTACATTATTTAAAGCAAATAAAAATTACTAATTGTAAAGTAAATAAAACAAATTTAAAGCAAACAAATCAAATAAAGGTAATATTCGAAATGGAAATGTCCTCAATGTATATAATTAATCTAAATCCTAATTTGTAACAATTAAAAATTAGTAATTACAATTTTAATTATATAAATCGTATTAAAATAAATGTAATTTTAACATTTCAAAGTAACTATTAAAATACTAATAAATAAAATTTTAAAATCTAATTAGGAATTGAAATCTAAATGTAATATTCTAACAGTAATATTGTAAATGGAAATCTCCTAAATTTTTTTTAAAAATAATATATGTTATATAAAAAATGTAAATCCTATTTCTAACATTTAAATCAAATAACTTATAATTATTAATTGCTATATTTAAAGATCAAAAATCTATATCTAACAAAGTTAATATTCAAAATTAAATTTATATAAAAAACAAATATTATACCATGGCGGCATTGCCATCCACAATGTAAATAGATTATTTAAATATATAAACAAATTATCTAAAGTGAAGGTAATAACTATATTAAATAAACATATTATCTAAATTAGATCTAATAAGTATATTAAACAACTCCAAATTAAAATTTAAGAAATCTATTAAGAAAATATGAAAAATATACTAAAATCAGTATCAATCTAATATAAACGGATTATATAAATGTAATAACTAAAGCAAATGAAATGAACATATTATCTAAATTAAATTATAATTTATGAAATGTATTAAAACAATACTAAAACTATACTAAAAAGCAATATTAATCTAAAATACTAAAAATAATATTAATCTAATAATATTACAATATGGCGGCTTTGCCATCCACAATGTAATATTATTAGATTTAACAATATTAAAATTAGATTAAATTTATACATCTATATACCAAAAAATTACATATATATACCAAAAAATTGAATATCTAAAGATTAGTATATTAATTTTCAGAATATAATTCTATTTTAATATAATCATAACAATTTACAAATAAATTAGATCTAATATATAGTTTGATATTAGATCTAATATATAAATATATATTAGATCTAATATCAAACTATATAAATCAACATTCAACTAATAGCAATCTAATATCAAACTATATCTGACATAATCATAACAATTTAATATCAAACTATATCTAATATAATCATAACAATTTACAAATAAATTAGATCTAATATATAGTTTGATATTAGATCTAATATATAAATATATATTAGATCTAATATCAAACTATATAAATCAACATTCAATTAATAGCAATCTAATATCAAACAATATATAAAAATCTATTTACCTTTAAAAGATGAAGATTGAAATTGGTTGAAAGTTGTCTGCAAAACCTCCTCTCTACAATGCTGCAAATCCTCCTCTCTGCAATGCTCAAACCTATCTGCAAATCCTCCTCTCAAATGCTCACAAATCTCAACTCTCTCAAATCTCTCAAACCTCTCTAAATCTCCTGTATGTGCAAACAAAAAAAATGACTTGAGAAATGAAGAGCACTCTTTTATAAATGAAGAGTGACTCTTCATTTCTCAAATGTTTCGTATTCAAAAATTTCATATTCCCGTGCATTCACTAACGAAAAAATGTTTCTTTAAATTTTTTTTTTAAAAAAAAATTTGTTTGCAAACTATTGTTTGCACCATGCACGATGTCGCACCATGCATTGGGCTACCGGCACTGCGCTGCCGGGGTGCAGCGCGTAACGTACGCACTACACTGGGGCTGTCGTGCACTGGCGCTGCCAGTGCATGACACCCAAACTGTCCACCGCACAACCCCCCGAAACGCGTCCCAGTTGGTCATCTTAAGCATTGCAATTTAATTTTTGTTTTTTATAATTTCGATTTTTCATTTTTTATTTTTTATTTTTTATTTTTTATTTTTTATTTTTTATTTTTTATTTTTGATTTATGAATTTTTTTGATTTTCAGTTTTTGATATATGATTTTTAATATTTTTGATTTTTTATTTGTAACTGATATATTTTTTTTGTGTACATGGCATATTCTTTGGAATATGTCGTGCTGGTGTCCTCCTCTTCTACTACGGCTATATAGGAAAGCCTCTCGGCATAATTATTTGGTGACTTAGGGATAATCTAAAATATTCTTAGTATTTCAAATTCCTATTTGACTAGACTATAGTATAAGGAGTGATTAATACTTCAGGTATTGAAATCGAAATGGAGGAATGAGGGGAAATTTTACTGTATATGTAATTCCCATAAAATTTTTTTCGAAGTTCCAAGGATGTTATCGACAGGACATGAGTCATGTGACAAACACATATTAAGTCTCACCAAAATGTTATGTCTCTTCGACGGACAATCTACACTCTATGTTACATCGAAGGGAGATTGAAAAAATCTCCTCGATGCTCATTTTCTCTTCAAGGAAGAAACCCCAATTCGCCGATAAAAGCTCAAAACCATTTGTAGATGATGCCTTTCTAGGCATTGCAAAGATGTTTGACAGAATGTTTGGGCAGGTGGTTGCATGGGATTCCATAACTGCAGGATATGTACATAAAATGGATTTGTTTAAAGTCTTTACAAGTACCTTAGTTATGAACAATCACAACTAATTTTATCTCTGTACATGCCAAAATGGAAGTTGTGGAATAATGTTTAAGGATCATACTTCATAATGAAGACTAGGTATCACATATGAAAAACCATGAAATGCATTATGAACATAGAATACCTACAATGGTTGTAGGTGTAATTTGTTGAATGTGCAAATGTCGCATGGTAGAAATGTATGCAAGATATAGAAGCACAAAGACTGCTCATGAAATGTTTGACAAAATGCCCAAAATAAACAGCTTGCAGAAAATAGTTTTGTGAAAAGACTTTAGAAACTTTTAGACATTTACATGAAGATTGCTGGTTTGAAGAATGCATGATAATTGTTTGTCGTAATGCCTCGTAGAGGTGATGTCTCATGAAGCACAGTTGGGAGAGATAAGCATTCTAATGGATTGATGCCATTTTCTCTTTTAATTTGTTAGGAATGGTAGAGAGTTGCGTTTGTGTTCTTGATGCGAATATATCTTCCTATTTTTTCACGTTGGGATGTTGGTTAATTTAGTGTGAGCATCCTCTAAAGGGAAGATAAGTTAAACGTTGGTGAATGAAATATTATGAGTATTTTTTCTTGATAGAGGTTTCATTGAATGTTCATGCTCCTCAAATATTCAAGTGCTTGAATCATGCTTCTTGCAAGGATGGTCATGACATCTATATATTGTTGACTCTCATGAGTGATTTCAATCCATAAATTCATGTCGAATCTAGAAGTTATAAAATCAAAGGAGACACATTGAGGATAAGTGTTGTAATAAAACTCATAGACAATAATTTCTATTTTTTTAATGGCTAAAATAATTTTCTATATACATGAAGGAATATATGTCATAGAGGAATCATTTCTTTTGGAATGTGCAGGGGTAGTAGAATCCTTTGTAGAGGTATTGTTAAATAAGTTTGTGAGAATGCAAAGAATAGAGGGAGGTATGTGTGCTAAAATAGAGCAAGTTGTGTGCAAAGGTGGCATGATATGATGTTAAATGAATAAAATTGAATTGAGAAGAGGAAATTTGTACAAGAAATAAAAAAATAAAATTAGGGGTTTAGTTGCAAAGAGGGAATAGACAGAAAATAAAAGACCAAAGACAAAGGAAATAAAATTGGCAAGATTATAAAGTATTCTGAGCACTCAAATTGGGGTGGTTATTGAATATGTGAGAATAATAATTTGAGATAATAATTTACGAGTAAGGAGGCATGGTTTGGAATTATTGTTTCAACTAAAGGACAAATTTGCTTATAAAAGACTAACAGGCTACTTGTAAAAATCATTATTCATTTGTTTATGTCTTGTAGTTAATTGAGGAGTTGATTAGTTTTTAGAAGGTGGTGGAATAGTCATATTGTTTTGTAACCAAGATATGTAACCATTCTAAAGTGTTCCCTTTTATATAGAAAAGGAAACCAAAGATTAGACAGAAGGAGAAAAAGCAAGATACACACCTTGTACTTTCTTTTCATAGTGACAATAATATGGAAAACTCATTTGGTGCTTGAATCTTGGTTGTCAATTGTTTGTTGCAGTTAATTATAAATGTTGTTGATTGTCTCCAATCTAAAATTTATTATATCATTTAAATCAACTTATCAAAGATATTTTTTGATTTATCAAAACATAGTTGTTGTTGTTGTTCTTGTGTGGTTTGTTTGGTTGGTTCTTGCAAGGTGGGATTAAATTTATTTGAACAAGTCACAGTGATTTGAGGAATTTCACTTGGATAAATAAGAAGAATAAGATAATAAACATTTTTGCACATCTATGCAATGCATGGATATATGAAGTGCCATATAATTTGATTTTTAGCTAGGAGGAAGACACATACCTTTTAGACTATGTTGCCTTGTGAAGAAGGCACTGGTCAAGATTGTTTTCAGAACCTAGTTTCACAATTCTTTGATAATAATTTTAAGTTTCATGTAGTGGAAGTAGGAGTTAGTTTTAATTTTCAATTTCCTATATTTACTTCATGTCGGTAATGAGCAAAAATAAAGGATGATTAAATAAGAATGTTAAATATATTAGACCTTTGAGAACACACATGAAGTTCAACTCGGTAAATAAATCATTGTTGAATCTTGGAAAGCTTAAAGGTAATGTTAATGGTACACCCACCAAGGAATAACAGGGCTAAAGTGTAGGGATTTTGGCTAATTTAGTGTGAGCATCCTCTAAAGGGAAGATAAGTTAAACATTGGTGAATGAAATAATATGAGTATTTTTTCTTGATAGAGGTTTCATTGAATGTTCATCCTCCTCAAATATTCAAGTGCTTGAATCATGATTCTTGCAAGGATGGTCGTGCCATCTATGTATTGTTGACTCTCATGAGTGATTTCAATCCATACATTCATGTTGAATCTAGAAGTTATAAAATCAAAGGAGGCACACTGAGGATAAGTGTTGTAATAAAACTCATAGACAATGCTCTCTATTTTTTATGGCTAAAATCATTTTCTATATATATGAAAAATATATGTCATAGATGAATCATTTTGTTTGGAATGTGGAGGGGCAGTACAACCTTTTGTAGAGGTATTGTTTAATAAGTTTGTGAGAATGCAAAGAATAGAGGGAGATATATGTGTTAAAATAGAGCAAGTTGTGTGCAAAGATGACATGATATGAATTGAATTGAGAAGAGGAAACTTGTACAAGAAAAAAAAAACAATTAGGGGTTTAGTTGCAAAGAGAACATACCAAAGAAAAAGCATAGAAAACTAGCAAGATTATGAAGGTATACCGAGCACCCAAATGGGGTGGTCACAAAATATGGGAGAATAATAATTTGAGATAATAATTATGAGTAAGGAGGCATTGTTTGGAAATATTGTTTCAACTAAAGGAGTAATTTTCTTATAAAAGACTATGTTTGTGTCTTGTAGTTAATTGAGGAGTTGATTAGTTTTTAGAAGGTGGTGGAAAAGTCACTCTTTTGTAACCAAGATATGTAACCATTCTAAAGTGTTCACTTTTATATAGAACATGGAAACCAAAGATTAGACAAAAGGAGAAAAAACAAGATACATAATTTGTACTTTCTTTTCACAGTGGTAATAATATGGAAAACTCATTTGGTGCTTGAATCTTGGCTGTAAATTGTTTGTTGTAGTTAATTATAAATGTTGATTGTCTCCAATCTAAATTTTATTTTATCATTTAAATCAACTTATCAAGGATATTGTTTGATTTATCAAAATATAGTTGTTGTTGTTCTTGTGTGGTTTGTTTGGTTGGTTCTTGCAAGGTGGGATTAAATTTATTTGAACAAGTCACAGTGATTTGAGGAATTTCACTTGGATAAATAAGAAGAATAAGATAATAAACATTTTTGCACATCTATGCAATGCATGGATGTATGAAGTTCCATATAATTTGATTTTTAGCCTGGAGGAAGACACATAACTTTTAGACTGTGTTGCCCTGTGAAGAAGGCACTGGTCAAGATTGTTTTTAGAACCTAGTTTCACAATTCTTTGATAATCATTTTAAGTTTCATGTAGTAGAAGTAGGAGTTAGTTTTACTTTTCAATTTCCTATATTTACTTCATGTCGGTAATGAGCAAAAATAAAGGATGATTAAATAAGAATGTTAAATATATTAGACCTTTGAGAACACACATGAAGTTCAACTTGGTAAATAAATCATTGTTGAATCTTGGAAAGCTTAAAGGTAATGTTAATGGTACACCCGCCAAGGAATAACAGGGCTAAAGTGCAAGGATTTTTAATCAAATTTATTAGATCCTATTCGTTGGCCGAATCAATTGTAGAGCCCAAACATAGAGCCTAGCATAGTTTTGGGGTTTTACAACTTGTAGATCTGGGAACCGACACAACATACCCACAATATGGAGTGAGAGAAGGAGTTAGATGACCCATAGAAAAAGGCGATAAGAAGATTAAATTTGGGGTGCAAAGGATTACTGGTTTAATGGTCCAATGAGGAATTTGAAGAAACCTTGAAGCTAGTGGGAGTGTGTTTCTTTTTTTTATTTATGGTATTTGGTTAATATGTAAAATTCTATATAATGTTTGGTCTTACCTATAGGGTTTGAGTGGGTGTAGATGTACTTTAGTGTGGCCCAATATTGTAAGTTTCTTTTTTTAGTATGGTCTGGTAGGGAATGAGAAGGTGCATATGATTATTGGGCATGGTCCAATTGTGTAAATCTTATAGTTCAACAATAGGAGTAAAAAATTGTATATTTGTAGTTGATGTAAATTGATTATAGGAGAAGTATTGCTCTTTTTTATAGCTAAAGGTTGATGGTCTTAGGGAGTGTGATAGTGGAAATGGTTCCAAAAATAGGCTTGTAGACTAGGGATTGATAAGTCCTTCTTTTTTATAATTTATAATTTTTAATTATGAATAAAATATTACTTATTTATTGATAAAAAAAGTATTGGCCAACTTTTCTAGCCTGGTATTTTCTCTTGAAAGGATTTTTCCTATGCAAATCATGGTATTGTAGCATGCATTCTATTTATATTTATTATTGTTAAGTTTTTGTAACTATTGTAAAGATCTAAAAAAAATCACATAACCCTCCTTTGAAGCTTAGTTTAGGAAATTGTTTTGCTATCTTAATTTTATTAAAAAATAAACATTGATATATATTATGCTGTTATACTACAACTGATTGAATATATTAAGGGAAAGATTGACAATTGATTGAATACTTCAAAGGGAGAGACAGATGATCACCGAGATACAAAGGTATATGTGAGACATTAAATCAGTTATTATATTGTCATTGATGTCAACTAGTTTTGACTATACTTATCATGATAGTTACAAACATCTGAAGAAGGAAATAATGGTAAAGGAATGATATATTAACATGAAGAAGAGATGAATGTGAAAGATATGGATATGGTATTCATTGGGTAACCTATTGATGAGTCTATGACATTATGTTAGTGATTTGATAGTATTACATGATTCTGTTATGAATTGAAGATCAAGAATGAACAAGTTTATGTGGTCAGTAAATGAAGAGCTTAGTGTACATCGAGCGAGTGTAGTGTATACTGAGTACAATGTTAACCGAGTTAGAAGTCACCGACACATCACAGTATTGACTGAGTGGAAGAAGTGATATGGAAAATATGATTGTCGACTAAAGATGATGAGCTTGATGAATATGGATGATTCCTAGGTTAAAGATAAAGTTTTTTATGAAGATCAAATGAATAAAAAAATTCAAGGATGATCAAATGATGGAGAATGAAATGTGTTTAAGACACAATTTCTGAGGAAGGTTGAAGTGGAAAAATCAATAGTGAAGATTAAGAGGAAAAATCTATGGCTGAGAAGAAAATGGTTTATTATGTCTATTTAAAGAGACAAGTGATTCATAATTAATTATAGAATGCATGTGAGAAGATTGCATTCATGCAAAGCTAGTCCTACAGGTTAAACACATAACCGAGCAATTCCACAGACAACACCAAGCGTTAGAGAAAGGAATTAACCGAGTAAAACATAGTTGGAGGATACAAAGAAATTGAATTGATTATATTGGTCAGAGGTATTTTGAGCTTATCATAGATCTGAAAATATGAAAGGAAAGTTGTATTTGAATCAGATCATTTACTGTTGCATTCTAACCATTGCTACAAATAAATCTATTAACCGAGTGAGACTTAACAATCTTTATTTCATTATGAAATTCAATGAATGTTAATTATTTTCATGTTGACCCCATAGTGAATGTTTGGTCACAGAGAACTGTTAGTGATAAATCCTCTAACAAGGTCACACCTTACAGTGTGTTATTGTAACCTTTAGCAGGGTTGGCTCTTAACCGAGCTCACTTTAGAAGAGTGAAATTATTTCGGGTACCAGTCCTAGGTGGTTTTTCCCCTAACAAGGTTTCCACATTAAAAATAAAGTGTTATATATGTATGGATGTGATGATTTGTTATTTTTATTTACACATTACAATTATTGCTTTGATCAGTATATACTCTAGTTCATTTACTGGCATTCGGTTAATGAACAAAAAGACATAGACAATGTTTTACCAAGTTGTTTTGATTTGTTTTTATACATTAGAGAGTGTTTGGGACTGTAGGATAACTAGACTTAATTGATTCACCCCCACCCTCTTAGTTATCTAACATATGCATTTTACATTCATACTAATCTAGATCTTTAGATCCCTTATGCATATTATTACATGTTTTTGTTTGTATGTGGAATCACCTATATTTTCCTATGTTGGGGGCATTTTTCTATTGTGAAGTATTTATCTTTAAATGCATATCAGCTTAAAGGAAACCACTCCCAACTAATGCACATAATTATTTCAATGTAAGAGCATATATTACTCTATCCATTTCACTTTGTGCACAAACTACGAGATTGTTTGGTCACATTGAACACCAATGAACACTATATTAAAAAAATGACACTTACAATGATTTGTTGATCCCACTATAGATGCACAAAAATTGTCCTCTCATTAATATCAACTATTTTATTGATCAAGTGGATCCATTATTTAATAACCATATCTTCCATTATAATCATCTTATTTTTCATTATACTATTTCCATTATTCATTATAATATATTATGCATATTTCTTTATTATGTTATAAATATCCTATCAATCATTATAATATTCATATTTTTCATTAAATAATATTTCATTCATTATATGTGGCTATGACACCCAACCTTCCTGCCATTACTTAGATAGTGGTGGGTTAGAGCATCGGATACTGAGGGCACTAAAATGTATCAGTTTGCACATAAGATGAAACATATCAAAAGTTTGATTAAAAAATGGAATGAAGAGGTCTTCAAGAATATTTTCAAGGAAAAAGAAGTAGTTAAGCAGGAATTGGAAACCATATACAGTAATATTATTAAACAAGGCATGGATAAGGATTCATATACCACCCAAAAAATCCTTACGTAGGAATGGGAGGAAATATGTAGCAGAGAAGAGGAATATTGGAGACAAAAATCAAGGGAATTATGGCTATGGGAGGGGGACATAAACACCAAATACTTTCATGCTTCTGCAAAACAAAAAACAATAATTAATCATATCTTCAATATCACTAATGTTGAAATGGGTATCCTACTATCTGAACCCCAAAGCATTCAAGAAGGAGTCAGATATTTTCAATCCCTACTTGCCCCCCCCACCCCCCTGCCATACCTGGCTCAGTAGCCCCACCAATGGATGAGCTGCTAGAGGCAATTCCTACTCTAGTATCAGAAGCTAATAATCTGAAACTCATGGCTCCATTCACTATTCAGGAACTTAGAAGTGTGGTCTTTTCCCTACCCCCGGACAAAGCACTGGGTCCAGATGGCTTTACAAAGCTATTCTTCCAATCATGTTGGGATTGGATTGGGTGGGACCTATTGGGTGTAATAGAATAATCTAGGTCTAGTAAATCCATGTTAAAAAGCTTTAATACCACAAATATAGCCATCATTCCGAAAGTCAAGACACCCGAATCCTTTGCAAAATTTCACCCAATCTCCTTATGCAACACTATTTATAAGATCATTACAAAGGCTATATATCTCAGAATGCAACACCTCATTCCTAGCCTTGCCTCACAGCCATAAGGGGGATTTGTACTAGGCCGAGAAACAATGGAAGGTGCTTTAGTGGCACATGAAGCTCTTCATTCAATTAATAATAGTAAAGCATCACAATTTGTCATCAAGTTGGACATGATGAAAGCTTATGATAGGGTAAATTGGGCATTTCTAATTAAAGTTTTGCAGAAATTTGGGTTTTCAAAAGGTTGGTTTAAATGGATCAAGGCCTGCATATCAGGTGTTGGATTTTTAGTATTGATAAATGGGGTGCTAATGGGTTTCTTTTCATCCACACAAGGTATCAGGCAGGGTGATCCCTTGTCACCAGTGTTATTCATCCTCATGGCATAATCATTCAGTAGGCTCATTCAGAGTAAGCATGCTTTAGGTTGGTGGAAAGGAGTTCAGATTGGTGAGACAGACATTTCAGTGACACACTCCCTCTTTGCAGATGACACACTACTCTTTGGGGTGTCTAATATCTCGAAGGCCAGACAGATTAAACAAGCATTGGATCTTTATTCAGCAGCCTCAAATAAAAAAGTTAACCCCCTTAAATCTAAAATCTATATGTTTAACACTAATAAGATCATATCCAATAAGATTGTCAATCTTCTTGGTTTTTCAGTTGACTTTCTTCCATTGGTATATCTTGGAATTCCATTCTTTATGGGGGAAAACAAAGTTAGCTTTTGGACACCTATCATTAATAGGATAAAATCTAGAGTAGTAGCTTGGAAAGCAAGGTGGTTGTCTCTATCAGGCATAATTTTACTTATCAAAATTGTACCATCTACTATTCCAAACTACTATTTATTAGTTCTTAAAGCACCCCCATTGGTTATTCAAACCATTCAGAAGTTGATAAGAGAATTTCTATGGATAGGAAATATGAATGGTGGGAAGAAAATTCCCTTGGTCTCTCTCGAAAACATGTCATAGGTAAAGCAATTAGGTGGTGCAGGGATACATGATCTTCAAAAATGAAATCAGGCTTTTGGGGGTAAATTAGTCTAGCAAATGTACACCAAACTTAATAACATTTGGTGTCAAATTATGCAAAAGAAGTACTTAGATGATACTAATCCAGCCAAAGTTCTAATTGTTTTAGACCCTCCAAAAGGTTCAACCATTTGGGACTTCATGATATCTTCTAGAGAAATAGTAACTTCATTACTTGGGAGGTGAACAATGGTCTAGCAGTCAAATTCTGGCGAGATTCATGGAATGGTGCACCTCCCTTAGTACAAATGGATGATATAGAGGCCATAGTTGCTACTATAGAAAATGGATGGGGTCCTTATCTATGTGACTATGTTTCAACAGTTTTCTTATTCTCAAGAAAAGTGATATGGAAAGATCCTCATGAATTATCACTATCCCCACAAGAAATTCTTTGTTTGGAGAATATCTTTTCAGAAAAATTGGTCTACCTATCAAATTTGGAGGATAAAATCATTTGGGCTTTGAGGAAAGATGGGAATTTCACCATTAAAGAAGGGTATAAACTTATCCAATAGAGGGATACTATCATAAAACCATCTCGTGCCTACACATTCTGTTGGAATCACCTGACACTTCCTAAGGCTGGCTACTTTGCCTGGATAGCACTAAAGAATAGAGCACTAACCAGTGAGCATTTGCACAGACTCAACATAGCACAACCATTCAAATGCCTATTATGTGGTAGTCATCAGGAAGATTCAAATCATTTATTCCTATATTGTCAATTTGCACAAGACTGCTGGCTTTTTGTCCTAAGGAAACTTCATTATTCCACACCACTTCCATACAAATTATGGGACTTGTTTGAGTCTTGGCCAGAACTGTACACCACTTCCCTATTTTTTTCTATCTAGAAGTGCATACTAGCACTAGTAGTGTGAGCAATATGGTGGGAGAGAAACAAAAGAATTTTTCGCATAACTTCTTCACCAATCCAAGTAGTTATATCAGAGCTGGAAAGGTTAGTAAATGCTAACCACAACAAACTAAGATATAATTTAGTCATGACACCTTGGGACTCTTCTATATTGCGGGAATGGAAAAGTATACATGTCCCTTTTGGTTGGTGCCAACAAACAACATCTTCTAAGGTAAATAACAGAGCCTCAGTCAAATGGTTGCCACCATCAATAGGGGTTGTAAAAATAAACTTTGATGGCTCTTCAAGAGGAAACCTGAGGAATTCAGGTGCAGGAGTATGCATTCGGGATCATCTTGGCTCACTGCTAGCAATCAAATGTTTCCCACTCCCATTTGGAACAAACAACATGGCAGAAGCCCAGGCACTATTTGTAGGATTAGTTCTGGCTAAATCTGGGGGTTTTCAGCAGATCCATATAGAAGGGGATTCGATGATTATTATCAAAGCATGTATTAACCATGTATCATACAATTGGAGACTTTCATACATTCTGCATCAAATTTGGCAACTATTAGACTCATTCCAAGAAGTATTCATCTCACATACATTGTGAGAAGGGAATGCACTAGTAGATCACTTGGAAAATAAAGGGTGTGATGGGCATGACGAAATGTCACTCCATCCAGATGAGATCATAAAGCTAGATGCAAAACTTCAAGACATTCTCAAACTGGACAAGACAACATATGATGGCTCTAGTTCAAACGTGCGGATGTGAGCCTCTCCAAAGTGCATTCTACCACTTGGGATTATTACTTGGTGGGAGTAAGTGACAACGCATCAACTGTCCATCTGACATAAGTGTCATGTCTACATGTATGCACAGTTGGCTGATGCTTTAATGAATGCATTATCTGTGGAGTACTTATTGAAACTCTACCCCGCATTCATATGTCGTCATTGCTAAATTTTAGTCTAGCTGAAGTACACTACCCCAGTAAGTTTCGTATGTATTCACACAGAGGATATGTGCGGCTTATCTGACACACACCTTGATTTATAATGAGCCTTGTACTTCTTCATTCCCAAGCATAGATTATGGGAGATTTACCATAAATGGCTCCAATTCTGAT